>BQNB010122417.1:0-12477 GCA_026074375.1 Tanacetum coccineum
GATTGTAGTAAAGCTTTTGCAAATTTAGTTATGAAGATTTTGTTTATTTTATTGTAATAGAGTTGAAGTAAAGTTCCCTATAAAGTTTGTGCATCGTTTTGGTGAAGATAAAATTTGTACGTTTGTGTAATTTTATGTAATTTCGTTTGTGTGAATTTGTTGCAATTTAAATTTGATAAACAATTGATAAGCAAATATGGTTAAATGTTGAAGTTGTAGATTCCTTGTATATATATAATGACGGCAATGACCCAAATATTGTCTTTTGCTTGGTTAAATGTGGAACTGAAAGTTTGTTTTGAAAATTTTTGATTAGCGGGAAACAAAAAATATGACAAGTTAGCCAAAATGAAATAATTTGGATTATAGAAAAGTGTGAGAAGGATGTGACCACACTTTGTTTGAAAAGCTACAAGACCATTTGCACCAAAACAAAAAACCACTGGACCATAGAGTGAAAATTGCAAAAAGAAAAAAAAGGTTAAAAGACGCCTACAAAATAAACAATTATAATTTTTTCTTCTTATTCAAATTTATATTGTTTTGAAGAGTAACCACGTTGTCTAAAATAAACCATTACACACGACCAATAGCATCTTAAACAACCAACAACTTTATAGTTTATTGTAACGTTTTGGACATGGTTCTAAAAGGCACGTCATGACGCCGTTAAGGTATCGCAAAGACGCGAGTCGTGACCTCACGCTACGAAATAAACCAAGGTGTAGGCTTAAGGCGTAACGTGAGATGAGAAGTGAAAAAACGTGATAAGGCACGATAAAGCATGATGCGTGTAGGCTTTTTTGAATTTAATTTCGTTAAAAATTATTTTTTTTAGAAATGAAAAGGATTACATTTAAAAATAATTTCTTAATTTTATTCCTCATGTTTGACATTTTTTTGTAAACTCAATATATTTAAAATATGATATAAATATATGAATGAATAACTATTTTCATAGATGAATGCTCATGATCTTATTTATTATTTGCGGTTCAAGTTTAATCTTAGTATTAAATATCACGCTAAAATCTTTCATTATTAAAATTTTAATCAACCGTCAAAACATTAAACAATGCTATCGAAGAATATACTCTTGCACACCGATTGACATTATCAAAAAATTAACACAACCATGCCATCAGAAAAAAACATTATTTGAAAAAAATATTCCCTAACAACGGGATAGTTTTTTTTTAAATATGATGAAAACCAAACATCGTTAGGAGCAAGAATTGAACTATTATTACAAAAATCTTAATCGACGACTGTAACTAAAAACAATGCTATCAAAGAATATACCATCTCACTCAAATTTATGTTATCCAGAAAACAAGGCAATCATGTCATGAGAAAAACAGTAATCGAAATGGATTCCTTAACGACGATAGTTTTGCCAAAAAAAATGTTCCCTCAAAAATTTGGCTGAAACTAGACACCGTTGCCTTTAGGCGCGGGTACTCGACTAGTATATACATATAATAATACATATATGTATAATATTATATAGTAGTAATAATATATATGATATATTAAATATATATATTAGTATAGATATCAAGGCAATCCGTTCTAAAATAAAAAATATTTGGGATGTATGGATAATATATTCACTTGGTATTCGCTTCTCTCGAAAAGTTTAATTTCTTTAAGCATATAATGTGATATAATTTCACATATGATTAAAAATATGTATAATGGTTACTAATATAAGTATTTATTTTCTTTGTAGTATCATGGGCGAACCCTTGTCACCTGACCGTGTGTTCGACTTCCCTATAGATGAGCCAAAGCCGCATCCGCTATGACTTCCTACTAGCGCTCGGACCGCTACCGCCCCGGGTATGCTGTAACTCAAACAACGTAAATGGTGGATATGAGGCAGATATGTCCTCTATTAGGAGAGATGGGTAAGCTTCTAGGATCTAAGGCAGACGAGCCGATGGTTGGCCCGGTGGTCGGTGAGATTGCGGAGCCGATAGTCGAGATAGAGGAGCAGGTGATCGCCCTAGTGATTGATGTGGAGGAGGACATAGCTATGATATTCGGTAACGACGACTTTAGTGATGACGATTCTGAGGGATTCGAGGATTATGAGGAGGTTTGGGAGGTAAACGAGGAGTGGTTGATGGCTCCTGTTACACCACCTCCGAAGCCAGTTGTGTTGATCCCAATAGAATAGATCTAGCTTACTATATAAGGCTAAAGTAAATTGAATAAATTCAAACAACTATTATAGAAACTTTGATGTGAAATATCAAAGACAATTGCAAAATCTAGTCAATGATACTAAGAAGAATTTCAATAAAACAGTAATGAATAAGATCAATAACAAACAGTTTACCAAACTTTCAGCCTCAATATAATACGAACACTCTTAATTGTGTTAGGGTTACAAAACCTTGAAGCTATATCGATATCAAAACAAATGATTTCTGATCTCTAACTCTATGCCATAGGACCTCCTATATACACCACGGAGTCCTAACCGCTTACAATAATTTCCTAAGTTATCAATAATTCTCTAACACCAATAACTTATACTATCTTTTCAAAAATATCATACTTATACATAAGGCAATCTTATCTTTCTCTGAAAATCTTTGATTAATCTCTCTGTCAGCATAACTCTTCCAGCGAGTTTGTAATCTTTTAAGCAGTTGTAATTTTCACAACCAATCAGTATAACTTTTTTTACTAGCAAGCACTAAATTAATAAGTCTTAACTTCCATTTAGCATAGTAACTTCCAAACACATCAAGAGCTTTTAATCCAACAATCCCTCCTCCCCTAAACTTGATATTTATTCAAAATCATCAAGTTTCTTCATTAAAAGCTTCATAATCACCAGGAGGATGCTTCCAAACACTTCACTGTTTCTTGAGCTGCTTTGTCATAAGCTTAAGAAGCTGATAACATTTCATTCCAATAATCAGATTTCAGCTTCTTATTCAGCATATCAGTGATTATTGTAGGTGTAAGGGGATATCTCTTCTCTACTAGCATATAGACATGCATATCTTTAAAACTCACAAAGTGTACTCCACATAAATCATATAGCCTCTAAAGCAATAACTTTCTTCCTTTAAATATCCTCCAATTAGATTCTCTACTCTGATGTTCAAACATAGTCTTGTAGATCCTCCATAGCACTCTTTCAAAAACGCTTCTCTGGCCTTGTATTCCCGATGCTTAGCTGTAACACCCCCAAATTGGGTCGCAGCGGAATAAGGGTCCGGGGCGTGTTACTTCAAGATCAACAGCACAAGATATATAAGAACGACACAAAAAGTCGTTTAAAATGATACATTGGATTTAATTGAAAGACATAATACAAAAGCATATAGCTTTACTTGTTCATTGTTGAATATTACAAAAGTTTTGAATACAATACCCCAAATATATGCACCCTAAATCTTTAAGCGTGAATCCAAAATAAAACCCAATGCATCCTTTGGCATCCCATGCCTATTGATCTCCTGAAAACATTTGCTTAAAAACAATGAAGATAACAAAATTGTTGTGTGAATACATAGGATTTGATAAATCATATATGCAGGACCGCAAGACTTTTTAGTGATAATGCAACACATGCAGAACTCACATAACCTAGATTACATTTACACTAAAGCTCATGACATAAACTGAAGCTTCGACAGATCTTCTTCGCAATTAAACTAAATATTGCAATTTACGCCCATACCGGATGTCCTACTACCCTAAAGAACATCCCAAAATTCGACAAGCTAATAACGTTCGTTTCTTGGTGATAGCTGTCACCCGAACGGGGAGGTCGTTTCCCGAGATAGATCTATTAAATAACATTCGCTCTTCCACATAATGTAATTCCCCACTACACTCTAATGCAATTGACAGTGCATGACATGGACTTAATTGGTTATCGCAACTTAGGCAAACATGTAATCAATACTTGCGTCCAATTTATAAAACAAAGCATGTTTCCACCCCATAATTATAAATCATTGAAATCGTAAAAAATTGGGGCTATGAACTCACATTGATACAGATAATACCAAATACCGCAGCTAAAGCGTCACGTAAAAATCGAATTCAACCTCAATTATCATAGTCATAATAGTACCAAGTTACTTGAACCTAAACTTATAGTGTTACCCTTAATCGTACTATCCGGTTCGCCGCTATCATAATTAAGAGGTCTGACATGAACGTTCCAGGAGTTAGCCACTTTAAATCGTAAATCCAACAACTCTCGTCGAAACGCCAATCCGAAGAGGCCTCATTATGAAACTCCCTAGTAATATAGTACATTGATAAACACATAATATTACTATCTAGCTCATCACCACTAATGGTTTTGGAAAAATTGTGTTTAATAATTAAAAAACGTTTTTTTTTTTTTTAAAAAAATAAAATAAAACCGTTTGTAATAAAACAACATAACTTTCCGCGTTTTAAACACCTAATTCGCAGGCGTTTCTTTCTGTCCATCTTTTCGTATTAAACCGGGTTAATCGAATTTGGACATTTTCATAAATTTATCCCTTGATGAACAGTAAAAACTTTTACTGTCATGACAGACATGAGTTTTATAACATTCGTATTTGTCGTCGTAAAACCCGTAAATGTCTATTTAATCGTTATAGGCTCCGTTTTTAATGAGTTCTTTCGAGGACTTCTCGATTTGAAAGTTTCCGAGGTAACAAAAATATAACTTTCTGTCATTAATAGTAACTTTTATAAAAAATAGTTTTATAAAGTATTAATTGCGTAAACTCGCGAAATTCATTACTCGTTCGTTATTAATAGAAAAAATACGATTCTATCAGTTTGAATCCTAAAAATATGTAATAATTTTGTTAAAAATATCAAACTTGCAGTTTGATATAAATTGTTAATAAAATTATTTTATAAACTCCGATTAATTCTTAAGCGTATAACTCGTTTTTAACGTAACTTTTTTTCGTATAATCCGTTTTAACAGTTTCTTACCTTTTCGGAATCGTCGTGAATTGTATAATCTTATAAAAATATAAAATCCTTTGTTTGGAATTCGAAAACCTAACTGTCCTTTAGATCTTTTATATATAATTTTATTTATATAATATGTTTTATATACTTTTCAACCTCACTATTTATCACAAGACTTTTATAATTATATATATTATATGTTATACATATAATAATGTCCATATGTTTAATATTTGTCCAAGATCATCAAGATCACAAGTTATTAACTTTAAAACTAGAAATCATAACTTTCTTAATTACTTTTATTTACAAGTTTACATATGTAAACTTTTTATACATAAACCAAGATTTTACAAGACTTATCTATCCTTTATTTCATGATATTACCAACATCATCCTAATAGTGTGAGAAAGTTACAAAATACATATTCACAAGAAAAATTATAATTTTTCATGTTCAAAAAAGTATTGCCTAAGGTGATTTCACTATATAAGCAACATCATATATATAAAAACCATAACATAAACGATAAAGTGTTTAAAAAGACCTTATTATGTATGATGATGATGAGAAACAAATGCTAATACCCTTGTTTTAGCCTTAAAACTCAAAAGGCTTGCACTTAAAAACCCTATTTTCTCAAAGAAAACCCTAATCTTTGCTTTTCCTTGATTAATACTTGTAAATGTGATTAACAATGATGAAAACACCTTAGAATGTCTTAGGATAGATGTGTATAAGAGTGTATGGGTTGTAGAAAATTTTGTATGGGCTTAGTTGGATGCTTGCTTGATGCCGTGAGCTAAAGGGAGCCAAAAAGGAAGGTTTGTTTGATTTTCTAGTTAAGTGTAAAGCATATGAGCTATATCTCTATGTAAGTACAAGTATATAAAGGAGTAAAGCTCGGTCAAAGGACAAGGTATGTGTGCATAGAGATGGCCTCTTATGATCCTTAGGTAATGGCCATAGTTTATGGTCCATTAAGTCAAAAGAACAGTAAAGGTGAAGTAATAATGATGATATGAGCTAGTATTAATGAGTTTATGGTGCATCCTGAACCAAAATAGGAAGATTTTCTTATATCTTTGCCATAATTTCGGCATAGATTGATAACATGATTTAGTTTTCCTAACTATTATGGATTTGGTATTAAAAGTGGGTATTTGTGAACGATAGAAAGTTTTGGAGGTTCCCAGGAGGTGCAAAAACGTAATTTATCGGCGAAACGTATACACTTATACGTAACCTATAAAAATAAAAATGAAACAAAGTTAATAATTATTCCCTCAAAATAAATTATATACCCATGCTTAATGTAAACATTTTAATTGTTTGGTGCCTTTACATGAAAGCTAATTTTGGCGTTACGCGATTAACTTACCGTTTACAATTTAAAGCAACACGTGCAATACTAACAATAAATAGTACATTTATTGAACGTCGTTAAAGACCTAAAACACAGGTGTTATAGACTTCCCCCGTTAACCGAGTCTGTCCCTCAAGCTCATAAACAATGCATCACTGACGACGTGTTGTCTTGGTGAAGAGGTGTGGAAATTTCTTACTTCTTGAATTGGTCTTCACGCTCCCTAGTGAACTCAGGACCTCTCTTTGAGTTCCATCGAACTTTGACTAATGGAATTCCGAACTTCCTTCAACCGTTTTAACTCACATGGTCCACTAGTTCTACCGGTTCCTCAACAAAATGTGAGTTTTGTCCGCCAAATTAAGTCATACCAACGAACGGCTAATGGGTTCGTCCGCATGACACCTTTCAGACTAATAATGAAATTAGTTTTATGGACTCTGCTTAATTCTTCTGAAGTACAAGCTTGTATGCAACTTCTCCAACCCTTTTCTATCACCTTAAAAGTTCCAACATACCTAGGTTTAACTTCCCCCGTTTGCCAAAAACGTAAACGACCCCTTTCTAAGAGAGAGACTCTTAAGGCATGTACTTTTGGTCTCCAACTAGGAATTCATTGGTTTAATGTTCAATTCAGCGTACTCTTCTGCCGATCACGAGCGCTGAATCCTTTTCTTGATCTGAATGATTTTCCAGGGTCCTCTTGGATCGTTTTATTCTAGACCGAGTATTTGAGCTTCTCCAACTTCAGTCCAACAAACAGTTGAACACACTCCGAACCATAAAGTGCTTCAATGTGCGGCCTGAGCTAAAGCATGATAGCTATTGTTTGTAATGAAAACTCGACTAATGGAAATGGTTACCCAACCCTTTCCAAAGTCGATTGCACAAGCACGCAGCATATTCCAAGGAGTTTTGAATGGTCCTCATCGATTTGCCTTGTCGTTTGGATGATACGCCTTACTCATATCCAAATTTGTACCCAAAGCGTTCTGAAGTGACTCCATGAAATTGGATGCGAATCTCGTGTCACCGATCGCAAATGATGAGACAGTATCCCATCCTCGTGACCACTTCCTTTTAGTACATTCTATGCCAAGATTTATCCAAAGAAATCGGTCATCTCTCATGGGTGTGAAGATCGCACGACTTAGTGATTCGGTCAACGATCACCCAAATTGTAT
Source organism: Tanacetum coccineum (assembly GCA_026074375.1). NCBI lineage: Eukaryota > Viridiplantae > Streptophyta > Magnoliopsida > Asterales > Asteraceae > Tanacetum > Tanacetum coccineum. Next base: position 7,502 of record BQNB010122417.1, read on the forward strand.
CATAGCCTTTGATACGACTTAGAAGCTATTGTGACAAAATCCAAGGTGATAGTTATCCCACTTCCATTCTTCGGTGAATCTTAGGCTTTACCAACAATCCTGACGCCTTTGAATGTTCGGCCTGACCCATAGCACAGGATCCAAACACTTGTTAACATAAGTGGCTATGTCGGCTTTCATAGTATGGGTCCCCGAATATAACTTCTTCAATGTCTTGTACATTGACGAACCCCGATGAATAGAGTATTTGATTTATGGACTCGTGCATGATCACTGTCCGCCAAATTCGCCATAACGACGGTAACCGCTCCTGCTATTTAGCACATGGTTCTATCCGCACGTGGTTTCCAACTTTGTTCTCTAATATGCTCTGGAAATTTGGGCGTTTTTCTATCAACATTCCCTCCATCGTCTTTCATTCTAATGTCTTTGGTCTTCGCGCTATCCGGTCTGAGCATTTAAGATCTTTTGGGAAGATCCAAACTAATAGACATAACCAAAGCTCGAACTCTCAACGGTGGTTCTTGTTCTTTTCTACTCAAAGCATCAGCAACGACATTTGCTTTCCCTCGGGTGAGTAACGAATACACAATCGTAATCACTTAGCAACTCTAACCATGCGCGTTGCCTCATGTTCAACTCTTTTTGATCTAAGATTTGTTGCAAACTCTTGTGATCGGTATACACCGTACACTTAGTTCCATATAAATAATGTCTCTAGATCTTGAGAGCGAACACCACTGCACCGAGTTCTAAATCATGAGTCGTGTAGTTTTTCTCATGAAATTTAACTGGCTGCTGCGTAAGAATCACCTCTCATCTTTTTGCATCAACACAGCGCCCAAACCTTTCTTTGAAAGCTCGCAGTATGCATGAAGTCTTTCGCTCTTCAGGTAATGCAGGATTTGTGGTGCTCTGGCACTAACTTTTGCTTCAAAACAGCTAATAGCTGTTCTTGTTTAACGCCCCATTCAAACTTAACCTTCTTTTGAGTAAGCTGGGTCATAGGTTTTTAGGCGCTCTTTGAAAACCCTTCAATGAATCATCGATAGTTATCCAGCAAGAAACTAAAAATTGACGAATCTTCTCCGTTGTTGACATTAGGAGATGCCCAATCTTAATGGATTCAATCTTGGCTGGATCCACATGAATTCCTTCACTATCGATTCACATTACCGAGGAATTGTACTATTGGGAATCCAAAAAAATTCACACTTGGAAAATTGCATACAACTCCTCTTCTTTAACAATTCCATATTATTTAAGATTCGTTTTTCATGCTCTTGCTTGTTCTGGAATAGTTCAAAATATCATCATAAAGACATTACGAATGTTGTCCAGATATGGTTTTTTGCACACCCGATTCATAAGGTCATAAACGGCATGCGTTTGTCAAACCAAACGGCATTAACTTGAAATTCGTAGTGGTCCGATAAAACGAGATCTAAAGGCCAGTCTTCTGAATGTCTTCTTCTCGAACCTCAGTTGAGAAACCAGACCGTACGTTCAATTTTTGAGTAAACACTCGATCCCTGAGGCAAGCTGATCAAATAGGTCATCAAATTTCTGGAGTGGATAACGGTTACTTCAGCGTGTCTAGTTTATTTAATTCCCGATAGTCCAAATGCACATACGGAAAAGATCATCCTTCTCTTGACAAACAAGACCGGAGCTCCCAAGGATGAACTGGGTCTTATAAAGCCTTTATCGGACAGCTCTTCAGTTCTCAGATAACTCTTTCATTTCAGGAAGCGCCAATCGAGAAGTGCCCGTGCTACAGGTGCACACCATGTACCAGAATCAATTTGAAACTCCACTTGTCGAGTCGGAGGAAGCCCTAGGCAAGTCCTCAGGAAAACCCTTTGGTAAAGATCTTGAACAATTGATACGTCCTGCAGTCGCTTCTCTCTGATCTTGTCTTCAACCTCTTTGCAGTGACACGTGCCAAAAAGATAGGAATCCTTTACCAATGTACTTCTGCGTCCAATTTATACAACAAAGCATGTTTCCACCCTTATTTATAAAATCAAATGAAAATATAAATGTGGGGCTATGAACTCACCTTGAGTTCAGATAAATCCAATACCGCAGATAAGCGTCACGTAAAAGATCGAAATGCAACCTAAATTATCATAGTCGTATAAGGTACCAAGTACTTGAACCAAAACCTTATAGGTGTTACCACGCACCTTCGTACGATCGTTCGGTGCTAATCATAATTAAATATCATGACATGACGTTCCGAGAGTATACACTTTTAAATCGTAAATCCAAACATCATATCGTCGAAACGCCATCCGAAGAGGCCATCAATATTGAATAACTCCCTATTAATATAGTACTTTGATAACCACATAATATTCTATCTGAGCACAATCACCAACAATTGTTTTGGAAAAATTGTGTTTAATAAGTTAAAACGTTTAAATTACCGTTTTAATAAAACTAACATAACTTTCGCGTTTTAAACCCGATTCTCGCGTTTCTTATGTCCATCTTTTCGTATTAAGACGGGTTATCGATATTTGACATTTTCATAAATTTTATCCCTTGATGAACAGTAACTTTTACTGTTCATAAGACATGACATAGTTTTAAAAAATTCGTAATTTGTCGTCGTAAAACCCGTAAATGTCGTATGTTTATCGTTACCATAGCACCGTTTTAATGATTCTTTCGAGGTACGTCCTCGTATTTGAAAGTTCTATAATTTTATGAGGTTACAAAAATAAAACTATCTGTCATGAATAGTAACTTTTATAAAAAAGTTTTATAAAAGTAATATAATTGTCGTAAACTCGCGAAATTCATAACTCTTTGTTATTAAATTGAAAAATTACGAATCTTATCATTTTCTAATCCTAAAAAAACGTATTAATTGTTAAAATATCAAACTTTCCCTTTGAAATAAATTTTATAAACATAATTTTATAAACTCTTCCGTTTAATTAACGTATAAACTAACTCGTTTTTTAACGTAAACTTTTTCGTTATTAATCCTTTAACAAGTTTCTACCTTTTCGAATCGTCGTGAATTGTAATTATATTATAAAAATATAAAATCCTATTGTTTGAAATTCGAATACCTACTGTCCTTTTTTTATGATCTTTTATATAATATTTATATAAATATTTTTTTCTATATATTTCACCTCACTATTTATCACAAGACTTTTATAATTATATTTCTTCTTATTCAAAGCTTCTCACAAGCTCTGATACCACTTGTTGATCCCAATAGAATAGATCTTGCTTAGCTTGTATAAGCCTAAGTTGTATTGAATAAATCCAAAACAACTATGATAGAAACTTTGATTGTGAATATCAAAGACTATGCGGAATCTAGTCAATGATACTAAGAAGAATTTCAATGAAACAGTAATAAATAAGATTAATAACAAACAGTTTATCAAACTTTCAGCCTCAATATAATACGAACACTCTTAATAGTGTTAGGGTTACAAAACCTTGAAGCTATATCGATATCAAAACAAAACGATTTCTAGATATCTAACTCTATGCCCTAGGACCTCCTTTTATACACCAAGGAGTCCTAACCGGCTTACAATATTTTCCTAAGTTATCATGATCTTCTAAACAAATAACTTATACGTATCTTTTACAAAAATATCTCATACTTATCACATAAGCAATCTTTATCTTTTCTCTGATAAGTCTTTGATCTCTTCTCTGTCAGCATAAACTCTTCCAGCAGTTGTAATCTTTAAGCAGTTGTAACTTTCACACCAACAGTAGTAACTTTTATACCAGCAACACTAACTGTGTACAATCATCATTAACTACTTAGAAAGTTTTTTTTAATCTTCATCAGCAGTACTAAGTTACACTCGCAGTAGTAACTTGTAGTAGTAACATATACTAGCAGTAGTAACTAGCAGTACTAATATACACTAGCAGTAGTAACTTACACTAGCAGTAGTAACTACTTAGCATATTTTTCATTAAGATTACTAACAGCACTAATTTATACTTAGCAGCGGTAACTAATACCTTAACAGTCTTAACTTCCACTTAGAAGTAGTAACTTCCAAACAGCATCAGGAGGCTTTTAATGCCAACAATCATCCCCTAAACTTGATATTTATCTTCAAAATCATCAAGTTTCTTCATTAAAAGCTTCATAATCACTAGGAGGATGCCTCCAAACACTTCACTATTTCTTGAGCTGCTTTGTCATAAGCTTAAAAAGCTGATAACACATTTCATTCCAATAGTCATATTACAGCTTCGTATTCAGTATATCAGTGATTGTTGTAGGTGTAAGGGGATATCTCTTCTCAACTAGCATATAGACATGCATATCTTCAAACCTTAGAAAGTGTATCCCACAGGAATCATATAGCCTCTAAAGCAATACTTTCTTTCCTTATAAATTCCTCCATATTAGATCTTCTATATGATGTTCAAACATAGTCTTTAGATCACCCCATAACACTCTTTCATAGCCTTCTTCTGGTCTTGTATTCCTATGCTTAGCTTTAACCAACTTCCATAGATTTTTCAAGTCTTCTCTGTCAAACTCTTTGAGTAATTGACTAAACAATACGTATGTATTGGCACTTCTATCAGCTCTCATTATTTCATAATAGCCTTGCCTTCCTTTTTTATGAATCTGGAAATTTACAATGGGTGCAGGCTTGGTAGCTAGGGGTATAGCATTAATTGCCACTTCATCATCTTGGACAATCTCAAAGCATTGTTTAAGATCTTCTTTCTCTTTATCATCTTCCATTTTTTGTTTCTTTACTACCTCTTGTTCTAGCTCTTCTCCTGCTCTCTTAGAACTACTTTCTTGTGCCATCTCTGCTTCATCTTTCTTTGAGCTCTCTTTAACCAACTCAATATCCATATCAACAAACATGTTTACCCTTATCATGGCTTTATCAAATAACTTCTGAATTTCTGCAAATGACTTGTTCTTCAATTGACTTTGCTTGTAACCAGCCATGTGTTTT
>BQNB010122418.1:0-20290 GCA_026074375.1 Tanacetum coccineum
GTTTAGGGTTTTTGGTATAGATCCAAGTGGTTAGGGCTTTAAGGTTTTTGGTATAGATTATAAAGTTATTTGTATATCACTCGTGATACTATACCAATTGGTTAGTTGTTTAAGATTTTGGTATAGATCTAAGTGGTTAGGTGTTTAGGGCTTTTTGTATAGATCCAAGTGGTTAGGGGTTTAGGGTTTTTCGTATAGATAAATGATGTTTAGGTTTTTTAGTATAGATCCAAGTGGTTAGTGGTTTAGGGTTTAGGGTTTTTTGTATAGACAAGTGGTGTTTAATTTTTTCTTATATCTAAGTGGTGGGTTTAGGGTTTTTGGTATAGATTCAAGTGGTTAGGTGTTTAGGTTTTTTGGTATAGATCTAAGTGGTTAGGGGTTCAGGGTTTAGGGTATAGATTTTAAATTTATTTGTATATCACTTGTGATATTATACCCAATGGTTAGTTGTTTATGTTTTTTTAGTATAGATCTAAGTGGTTAGTATAACAACCCAAAATTTTCACCAATGTAATATCTCTCTGTTATATAATATTTCACTTTTTCACGGGGAAATTTTTGCTTTAATCTCTTATTATGCAACGTAACTTGCATAACTAAAGTTAACAAGCTCACGCAATCAACCTATGACAATCACATATATCAAGCAAACATCATAACATGTCAAGTCAATGATCTATTATCCATTTTATCACAAACATTAGCCATTTAACAAAGTTTTCACGACGATATTATCAAATGAGCATAAACCGTTATCGTTTATGCCTAAACCCTAATTTCATGTAAAGTTAACATTCAAAATGAATGTACAATCAATCAAAGCGCATGAACAAGTAATATAACATCTCACTTGAATACTTTCCCTCCAAAAATAAGGTACAAGTCTTTTAAAGCATAATGTAAAAGTCATTAATGTACGGTATTTAAAATAGCCATTTTACCTCCGTTTTCCTAAAGAATCTTGTACAATCCATCAAGTACAAGTTACAAACAAGTCATACACTTCATTTACAATCCATATTCATTCTCATTTCATGAAATTACAAGAAATCAAAGTCGAAAACCCTAAACCAAGCTAGTTTGTAAACCATGACTCGTTTATTGGATTTTACCCATTCCAAACCAAAACCATTCATCAAATTATGTTGTGAACATTAAAATACAACATTACAAATCATGTTCCATCCATATAACACCAATATACACGAAAAGCAAGCCAAAAACCCTAAACGAACCCTAAATCCAAACCACGACCCATTCACTTAACACGAACCAACAAACCAAATAATGTTGTAAACACTTAAAGTAAACATTACATTCCATTTCCTAATCACTTCTATCCATTAAACACGAAAATTAAAACAAAACCCTAACCCTTGCCCAAAACTAACCCGCGACCCTTTTTGCTAAATTTATACCTATTTTACATGCAACCATGCATCCACACTCCTCAATGATCCTCCTACTTCAGTAATAAGCAGCACACAACACCACAACCCATCCTATTCTCCCCAAATTGCCATGTCACCTCCTTTCTTACCCATTTCCACCCGTGGCTGAAACAACACCACATCACCTCTTTAAAACTTTGCCAACACTCATCCTAGCTCTAAATACTCATCTCCAAGACCTCCTTACTCAGCCCGTCTAAATATTAGACACCTTGCACTCCCAAACTCGCACACCAAGTCTAATTCGACTATAAATAGGGACACATAACCCACATTCAAACTCACACCTTCCATTCTTTCTCTCTAATCATCAATGGCAGGAAATTTCTAATCAAGGAGATCCTAAGAGGTCCCAAGAACAATAATCAAGAGAAATATTGAAGCCTTGAATCCCCGAAGAAGAAAAACTAGGCGTACGAGTACATTTCGACCCATACGACCCGTTTTCCTCCATTTTTGATTCTCAAAGCTCAAACCCAGGTTATATAATCTTCATACCTGCTCCTACATTCATATAATACTCATATGATCATGCATGAACTCATATTAAAGCTTTTAATCAAAAATTCTAGGCGTTTTTCCATTTTGATCCAAAACCGAACCCATAAACCCTAATTCTATGTTTCTCTTTAATCTAAATGTTATAATGGTAAAATATTGTTATAATCTATCTTAGATAATGTTAATATAACAACTTTATTGATTCTTGAAAGAATTTGAAATAAAAACCTACGTGTTTTTGTTTAACAGCCTTAATTTGACCTGTTTTGATTTCTAGCTTAACGAATCGTTATTTTAAACTTGTGTTACGTTAAATCTTCATATTTAGCTTATATTAATAAGCTATAACCTGCAAATTACTTTTCATATTGAAAAATATCATTATTATGGATTTTGGACTAAAAACGATACATATTTCATGCAAGGGGTATATATCGTAACTTTCTGAAACTTATAACAAAAGGGACTGAAAATGTCATTTTATCAACGTTATAAATATAGGTGTCTATTATGTCACTTTCTAAAATACAAGGTTTACTTTATACATCTTTTAAACTAGAAGGACCAAACATGTAAAAGTGAAAACTCCAAGGGTATATTTTACCATTTTTCATTCTTAAGGGTCTAAAATATAACATATTGAAAAAGTGTAGAAATGTGTTCAAAACCTTATAAGACATAACTTTAATTAACGCTTGACATGCTTATCATTTCCAGTTATTGAGCAAAACGCTTAAAACCGATTATGTTATAACTATTATATAATTCATCATCAATGTGCTTTTTAAGAATCATGTCCCGAATCTATATTGTACCACAATACTAGGGAGCTTCATATTAAGGGATTTCATCTTGGTATTACGTTCTGACTGAGTTTGCTGGGTTTACGATTTAAAGTGCCCTCACTCCTCAAACGTTTACTGAATGACTTCTGAAATATAATAGCCCGAACGGTGATACAATAATCCCAAAATCTCCAATCAAACTCATAACAATATTAAACTCTTAGAACCAAAGTTCTAGAGTACAATCTTCCTAAGACTTGACATATTTACTGAGGTTGCGTGACGTGGCTGTTTACTATCATTTTGCTATATCAACCTTCCCTGTTAAGATTGTGATAAGTTAATTAGCTTTCATTTTGGAATATTTATTACAACTATCTATCAGGTGAAGTTCATAACCTCGCCTTTACTTATTTATATGTTTTATAAACCCGCGAGGGGGATACATGCTTGTTACAAACTCTTTTATATACTCGTTTATCTTATAACAATGTGATTACTTTTCAAAGACTTAATGAGTTCATAACCTCACATTTCAATCTTTTAAATACTTTATAAACCTGTAATACCTGCTATAAACCATGAATGCAAGTGTTTTCTAAACTATATGCTATCTTGATATATTATTGCCTAAGTACATGGAAATATGTCTTCGTGTAATGACTCCCAATATCTCTTTGGGTAATATCTCCCAATATCTCTTTGGGTAGTATCTCCCAATATCTCTTTGGGTAATATCTCCCAATATCTCTTTGGATAATAGCTCCTAGTATCTCTTTTAATAGTGACTCCTAGTATGTCTTCGGGTAATGACTCCCAATATCTCACCAGTATTCTCATCTTTCTACAGTAATCCTTATTTGAAGAACATACAAGCAATTTATGCTAAGGAATAAATATCTCTTTGGGTAATATCTCTCAATATCTCTTTAGATAATAGCTCCTAGTATCTCTTTTAATAGTGACTCCTGGTATGTCTCGGGTAGAGGCTTCTAGTTCTATTAAGTTTATATACGTGATTCATGAACTAAGGACAATAATACTATTTTTTCTATAATAAATGTATTACTAAATGCAATAATAATATTTCCATGTTAATGTCCCTGCAATGCGATTTTTTTCCGTTAGGCTAACTTGTATTCAACTATTGCATTTCAAAAGCCTATTAATTTCACTCAACCTTTGTGTTGACCTTTTTATGCATGTTTATCCTAGGGTAAATGAGCAAACTTATGGCATGAGTGGCATGGACTTGAAGATGGCTAAACTTGTTATATTACATTTTATGTTTCTAGATTTTGGGACTGCCTTTGTAAAACTTCTGATTTTAATAAATGATAACGTATCTTTTAAAAACGGTCTCTTTGGAGTCGTTTTCTATGATTGTGACTGTTGTACTATGAAGTAATACCCCAGATTAGCTTCCGCTGCTATATTATAAAAATAAGGGTGTTACAGAATGATATCAGAGCCATGGTTATAGAGAACAAGGTTAAACCTTAACTATAACTACTTTTGTTTTGCCATCATTGTCCTTCGTGCCACTACATTCCTTGAATTGTGAAGGTGCCACTACTTTTTCCTGAATAATATGTAAAATACATAACTATTATACTATTATAACTTATGTTATTCTCCACTGGGTTGTACAATCATGTCTTCGTCCCCTCATTCTACTATCACTTCATCTGCATTTGATATGGAAAATGCTTTTTCCACTATGAATATTTATACCTCGGCTTCATCGGGAAGCACTTCTTTTAACTCTTCGGAAGATTCTAGGGATGGTATGATCCCACCAACATCCTCACTTTTCTATAATAAAATTCGGATTAAAGGCGTGCAGCTTTTTATGCTAAAGAATCACCTTTCCACCACACAGATCCTATCTACTCCACAGTTATTATACTCCATCTCTGTATTACCACCATCAAAAAATGTTTGCTCCCCAATATTTCTTTATTCTTGAAGAATTATTACCACCTAAGAAGCAAATCCATCTCATCTTCTTCCTCACTCGTATCTATTTCATCCCTGAAGCAAGCCTATATCTAGAAACCACCATCTTTCTCAGTTATACTCCCTACCCCACCTCAGCTATTTGACATAGGAAAAAGTTCTATCCAAAGGGATCATCTGAAGCATCATGAGAAAATTAATCGATATATTTTATATTACTTAGGAAGAACTTTCTTTTCCCGCATGAGAAATGGGAAGAAAGACTTGTTAATGGTTGGACTATCATACCAAGATATTTTGATGAAGTAAAAACCAAAACTTAAGGAAGCCGTATACAGCTACTTGAAACTACTGACGAAGCATATGGACAGAGAGACAAGATTGCTTTTGTTCGCTTTAGGATTTCTGATTTAGAAATGACCCTTGAGGATATCCAAGATCGCCATCAATTATATATGAATAATCTTATGGGACACACTTCAGAAGTTTAAATACTAAGCTATTATCCTTGTCATCTATTACTTTTATCTAGAATCCTACCACAAGACACGTAGCATAAGTGTCAACACTCTTAAAGTTTTAATGATGTAAGATATGTAAGATGAAGTTATCCATGAATAAAAAAAAAAAAATATATAATAATTATGATTCTGTACATCTTGTTATCGGGTTAATTCAATAATCGACATCGTTTTGTCAATTCCATTAACTCTATTATAATCCCGCAATACCTTTGAAACACTTATTATCATTGAAATACGACAAATATGGACATCAGTGCAATTAATGTCTCATTATTCTTCTCATTACATTATATGATTTTGAGAAAATCATATCATTTTTGTATATCACCTTTTTAATATCATATTTTTGTACTTAGGTAGGATGATTTATAATCGTCTTTTGAATAAATTTAGAGAGGCTTCGTCATTTGATAAGGAAATTATTATAATCTCCGAAACTATGAATTTATAAAATTCTTAGCTCAAGGGATTTGAACGCTTCTCTTTGTAAGTGACAAATTTATAAATAAGTAGGGCTTAAGTTATTGGCCATACGTACAAAAAAACATTCTTTAATCTGTGATCGTTTGTACGAAAAAATCTCTTATTCATATTATCTTCATATGAATCAATCTCTGAACATTTACACTCCAAGCATTCAACTAGATATTCGGGACGAGATTTCTTTATGGTTGGGGGACTATACACAGCCAAAATTTTCCAATGTAATATCTCTTGTTATATAAAATATCATCTTTTTCACGGGGAATTTTTGCTTTAATCTCGTATTATGCAACGTAATTGCATAACTAGATTTTTCAAGCTTAACGCAATCTACCTATACAATCATATTTATCAAGCAAACATCATAACATGTCAAGTTTCAATGACTATTATCCATTGTATCATAACATTAGCCATTTAAACAAAGTTTTCACGACGATATTTATCAAATGTGCATAAACCATTTTCGTTTTGGCCAAACCCTACATTCATGTAAAGTTAAAATAAAAAAAAATCTAATTTTTTTTTTCCAAAAAATTGCTGTACAATCAATTAAAGCACATGAACAAGTAATATAACATCTCACTTGAATATACTTTCCCTCCAAAAATAAGGTACAAGTCTCTTAAAGCATAATGTACAAGTCATTAATGCATGATATTCAAAATAGCCATTTTACCTCTGTTTTCCTAAAGAATCTTGTACAATCCATCAAGTATAAGTTACAAACAAGTCATGCACTTTATTTACAATCCATATTCATTCTCATTTCATGAAATTATAAGAAACCAAAGTCGGAAACCCTAAACCGAGCTAGTTTGTAAACCATGACCCGTTTATTGGTTTTTACCCATTCCAAACCAAAACCATTCATCAAATTATGGTGTGAACATTAAAATACAACATTACAAATCATGTTCCATCCATATAACACCAATATACATGAAATGCAAGCCAAAAACCCTAAACGAACCCTAAATCCAAACCACGACCCATTCACTTATTTTACCCATTTTAAACGCGAACCAACAAACGAACCAATTATGTTGTAAAACAACTTATATGTAAACATTACATTCATTTCCTTAGATCACTTCTATCCATTGAACAAGAAAATTAAAACAAAAAAACCCTAACCCTTGACCCAAACTTACCGCGACCCTTTTGCTAAATTTTTACCCCATTTTTACATGGCTAACCATGCACCTACACTCCTCAATGATCCTCCTAATTCAGCAATAAGCAACACACAAGCACCTTAACCCATCCCTTGCTCCCCAAGTTGCCTTGTCACCTCCTTTCTTACCCATTTCCACCCGCGGCTGAAACAACCCCACATCACCTCTTTAAAACTTTGCCAACACTCATCCTAGCTCTACATACTTATCTCCTAGACCTCCTTACTCATCCCCTCTAAATATTAGACACCTTACACTCCCAAACTTGCACACCAAGTCCAATTCGACTATAAATAGGGACGCATAACCCTTATTCAAACTCGCACCTTCCATTCTTTCTCTCTAATCATCAATGGCAGCAAAGTTCTAATCAAGGAGATCCTAAGAGGTCCTAAGAACAATAAACAAGAGAAATATTAAAGCCTTGAAGCCCCGAAGAAGAAAAACTAGGCGTACGAGTACATTTCGACCCATACGACCCATTTTCCTCCATTTTCGATTCTCAAAGCTCAAACCCAGGTTATATAATCTTCATACCTGCTCCTACATTCATATAATACTCATATGATCATGCATGAACTCATGTTAAAGCTTTTAATCTAAAATTCTAGGCGTTTTTCCATTTTGATCAAAAACCGAACCCATAAACCCTAATTCTATGTTTTTTCTTTAAATCTAAATGGTTATAATGGTTAAATGTTGTTATAATTCATCTTAACTAATGTTAATATAACAACTTTATTGATTATTGAAAGAATTTGAATTAAAAACCTACTCGTTTTCATTAAAAAACCCTAATTCGACCCGTTTGATTTTCTGACTTAACGGAATCGTCTATTTTAAATTTTGTTCCGTTATATACTTCTAATATTTTAGCTTATATAATACGCTTTAACCTGTAAATTACTTTTCATATTGAAAAATATCATTATTATGATTTTAGACTTGTATTGTAAATCATTTTCATTGGGGTATATACTATAACTTTGAAAACATTAAGTACAAGGACTATTTTTGCCCATATCTAAAGTTTTAGTATAGGGGCCTATTATGTCACTTCAATAGTACAAGGTTTTACTTATGTAATCTTTTAAAACTAGAAGGACCAAACTTGTAAAAGTGAAAACTCCAAGGGTATATTTTGCCATTTTTTATTCTTAAGGCTCTAAAGTGTAACATTTTAAAAAAAAATGTAAAAATGTGTTCAAAACCTTATAAGACATAACTTTAATTAACGCTTGACGTGCTTATCATTTAAAGTTATTGAGCAGAACGCTTAAAACCAATTATGTTATAAGTATTATATAATTCATCATCAATGTGCTTTTAAAAATCCTGTCCCGAATCTATATCGTACCACAATACTAGGGGTGCTTCATATTAAGGGATTTCAGTCTTGGTATTACGTTCCTGACTGAGTTGCTGGCTTTATGATTATAGTGCCGGACTCCTCAAACGGTTTACTGAATGACTTTCTAAAATATGTTGGCCGAATGTGATACAATAATTCCAATAAATCAATCAACAAACTCATAAACAATATTAACTTTAGGAACAAAGTTCTAGAGTACAATCTTCTTACGACCTGACATATTTACTCAGGTTGCGTGACGTGGCTGTTTACTATCATTTTGCTATATCAACCTTCCCTGTTAAGATTGTGATAAGGTCACCAGCTTTCATTTTGGAATATTTATTACAACTACCTATCAGGTGAAGTTCATAACATCGCCTTTACTTATTTACATGTTTTATAAACCCGCGAGGGGGATACATGCTTGTTTACAAACTCTTTTACATACTCGTTTATCTTATAACAATGTGATTACTTTTCAAAGACTTAATGAGTTCATAACCTCACATTTCAATCTTTTGAATGCTTTATAAACCCGTGATACCTGCTATAAACCATGAATACAAGTGTTTTCTAAACTATATGCTATCCTGATATATTATTGCCTAAGTACATGGAAATATGTCTTCGGGTAATGACTCCTAATATCTCTTTGGGTAATATCTCCCAATATCTCTTTGGGTAGTATCTCCCAATATCTCTTTGGGTAATATCTCCCAATATCTCTTTGGGTAATATCTCCCAATATCTCTTTGGGTAGTATCTCCCAATATCTCTTTGGGTAATATCTCCCAACATCTCTTTGGATAATAGCTCCTAGTATCTCTTTTAATAGTGACTCCTAGTATGTCTCGGGTAGAGGCTTCCAGTTCTATTAAGTTTATATACGTGATTCATGAACTAAGGATAATAATATTGTTTTTCTATAAATAAATTGTGCTCAATGCAATAATAATATTTCCATGATAATTGTCCCCGCAATGCGAATATTTCCATTAGGATAACTTGTATTCAACTATTACATTTTAAACCTATGAATTTCACTCAACCTTTGTGTTGACCCTTTTTATGCATGTTTATCCCATGTAATTGAGCAACTTATAGCATGGAGTGGCATGGACTTAAAGATGGCTAAAACTTGTTATCATTCACATTTTATGTTTCTAGATTTTGGGACCTGCCTTTGTAGAACTCTGATTTTAATGAATGATAACGTATCTTTTAAAAAACCTCTCTTTTGAGTCATTTTCTATGATTGTGACTGTTGTACTATGAAGTAATACCCCAGATTAGCTTCCGCTGCTATATTGTAAAAATGGGGGTGTTACAGTTAGGGGTTTAGGGTTTTTGGTGTAGATCCAAGTGGTTAGTTGTTTAGGGTTTTTTGTATAGATCCAAGTGGTTAGGTGTTTAGGGTTTTTTTTGTATAGATCCAAGTGGTTAGGTGTTTAGGGTTTTTTGTATAGATCTAAGTGGATAGGGGTTTAGGATTTTTAGTATAGATCTCATTGGTGTTTAGGACTTTTAGTATTTATCTAAGTGGTTAGGGGTTTAGGGTTTTTGGTGTAGATCCAACTTGTGATATTATAATTCTTCTTTTTGTATGTGTGTTATCACTTGTGATATTTTGTTAAATTTTAATCAATTGCAAGTCTTTGTATTTCTTTGTGATATCAAAATTTTTAATCAAGAACTAAATGTGATAAAATTCTATATTAAAGGTGGTTGTTTGCATAAGAGTTATTATAGAAGTCTATTAACTATCCCAAACATAATACATAATCGACTACTAGGCAATGTTGTTTACAACAACAGAGCGCATCCTACTTAGTTTTATGGAGTTGCATACATACTTTTCATGTCTATTACTAAATAAAGAATCTAAATAAAAAGTACTAAGTTTTTCATAAACATGAAATTCAAGACAAATCATTGTCGATTACTTCCTCCTTCACATGCTTTAGTCATCTTTTTTGCATAATCAGACATCTTTTTCTGATAAATGTTTACTTCATGTAGTAAAATTTTTGCTGCAATTCTTGATCTCAAGTTATCCATCTGCATTCGATAATTTTTGTCATTTTCAGGCAGCAAGCCTGTTTTCCATTGTGCTGCAGTTGATCCTTCATAAAGCTCCATATGCATGATCATATACAAACCACAATCTATTTTTTCTTTTGTTGTCTTCCATTTCATTCTTAAGTTTGTTGCTTTTTTAGATCCTGTCAAGATTTTATCTGCATTTGTATTTTGATACATCAACAGGTGCCTTCCAAACACGCTCCTCTG
This sequence comes from Tanacetum coccineum, assembly GCA_026074375.1. Taxonomy (NCBI): domain Eukaryota; kingdom Viridiplantae; phylum Streptophyta; class Magnoliopsida; order Asterales; family Asteraceae; genus Tanacetum; species Tanacetum coccineum. The sequence continues at coordinate 10,528 of BQNB010122418.1, forward strand.
TAGAAATTAATAGCTAATTATTATTACAGACCAGCATATATTGATGTGATATCTCTTGTGATATTATATTGCATTCAAAAGAATCAAAATATCAGTTTAGAGGAACAAAAAATTATTACCACAAACTCAACATTGTCTTTATATTTGCCTTCGTATGTTGCATCAGATTCGCTGTTGTCTATTATCACAGATTTCCCTGTTTTGAGGTTGAAAACAATGAGGTAGTAATGGCCGTGAGCAATAATTGGGAAGAATGCCTGTTTCACAAAAATATGAAAATATTTAAAATTTTAAATAATACAAGAATCTCACTGAACAAATTAATAAAATATTTTTAATATACCAATTCGACGTCCTCCATTTGCATTTTTTCTACGTCGTTTTCCATCTGAATTAACAGCATTTCGTGAAACCTGTCATACTGGGCATCTATTTTCTTGTCAATTTCTGTTGTTTTGTCCTCCAATATTCCCGGCACCTGATTCATAATTAATAAAAAATTATATAAAGCTAGATAATTTAAGATGTAAAAGAATACAATATTTTTTTTTAAATTAAAAATATCCTACCATCATTGATGTATAAAAGAAATGATGTTTCATATTCATCATTTTGAATTTTTCCTCTTAATTGGGTATAGAAACGTATACGTCGATCACTGAAGTATCAATTTCAAGCCCAGGTGCCAGTAATTGAATGTTCATTCTGAACAAAATTAGACCTTCATCGTCATTGAAGACTTCTTCTCTGTGTAAATCATCACAAGAGATAAGCCATAAGCATAGAAACTAAACAGATAAAAAAATGATATAATATCTATAGTGATATATCAAACACACTTATATCTCTATCATTATCACTTGTGATATTTCAAGTGACAAACAACATTCTATAAGTAAAAACTAATGGATACTTACTCTTCTTCTTCTTGTGTTTTGAATATGCTTCTTCCCAAAAGCTTTTCATCCTTTATAAGTTCTACGGCTGGGTCCACCGTCTTGTTTACATATTTGGATTTTAGTCCCATTTTCTTTTTATTTTTTATTAAAATCCTCATTTTTTTCATATGTTGGGCTTGCACCTAGGTCAAATGTCGGCTAAGAACCTTGGAGTGAATTATCTATGCTGAAAACGGGACTTTCCTGAGAAAATGATCCTATTTGATCCTTTTTCTCTTTTTCTTTTTCTTTTTCGTTCTCGTTCTTGCTGTTGAGCGTTCTTGCTTATCTCAGCGGAGAATTCACGCCCTTTTCTTATAATTTCTTCTTCATTCTCTAAAAAACTATCCCAATTTATATCATCTGTTTGTTACTTCTTTTCAGACTCGTTGTTTGTGTTGGAAAAAATAGTTGTTCTTTTGTAAATAGCTTCATCTTTTTTGGAAGTCCCCGTTTCTTGTTCATCTTTTTTTTCACTACATTCAGCAACGTTTTGGTTCTCGTTTCTTCCGTCTTTCTGAACTTCTCCTACTATTTTTTGATTTTTAGCCTTTGTATTTGCCATCCCTTCTTCTTTATTGTTATTAAATTCATCTTTTTTGAAAGTCCCCGTTTCCTCTTCATCTTTTTCTCACAACATTCAGCATTTTCATCTTTCATTAGCTCATCTTTTGATTTAGAAACACCTTTTTCATCTTCTTCAACCGAGTCTGTTTGAGTTCCATAACTCTTTTCATTATCATCTCCAACTTGTGAATTATCATCGTCGTCATCATCAGATTCGATTGATGAAGAAGAGTGGTATTCAGGTATATTAGGTTCTTTAAACATCACCTTCATCCTTTCCCTCATTTGAATCAGCCTTTCATCATTTTGAAATTTGATCAAGTTCTCATTGATCTTTTCTTCTATTTCTGCTTTATCTATCAAAATGCTTTCTATGTTTTCTGCTATCAGCTCATAGAGTTCCTGTAAATAATTTTTTAATAAAAAAAGCATTATCACTTGTGATATTTTGAATAAAAAATATCCTCATTTTTTATGATTTTCATATAATATGACTAGTTATATTACATGTTACTTTAGTTTTAGTTTTTTCAGATATGTTATACCTCATCTCCTTTTGTTATTGTTACAGAACAAATTAAAAATAAAAGATCATTATCACTTGTGATATTTTGAATAAAAAACTTACCTAATTTTTATGATTGTCATACAATATCACTTGTGATATTACATATCACTTTGCTTTTAGTTTTTTCAGATATGTTATGCGTGTATTTTATCACTTGTGACTAATAATTATAAAATAACAAATTCATTTTTTATAACTCACCTCCTTTTCTTCATTCTCTTCTCTTTCACCTACATCGTCTAGTATTTCTGCAATTCTCATATAGTAATTTTGAAGTTCGGATATCTCTCTTTTTTTCAACAGCCTTGTGTTCCAGCTTTTGAACGCTGCCACTCTTCTCTTGACTTTCAACGTATCAAATTTTGTATAATGTAGATATGTAAGTTGTTTCATGAAAAATTTATCAAATTAATACATTAATAATCAGATGTAAATTGATTTCTTAAAGATAAAATTTAAAAAAAAATTCTAACTTACCATCAAGAACATCACTGCCCAGAGTAGACAACATCCCTTTTTTTCTTTTTTTTGACCAGTCAACTTTTGACACACTTGCACATTCTAGGATGTATAAGCACCAGTCAATGTCACTTACATCATCTCCTTCAAACACATTCCTCAACACTGTGAATTTCAAACTTGAGTTGTTCTCGCAACTTCCTAATGTGTTTGCAATCAATGTCAGAATGTTAATCCTGAACATATAATCAGTGTTTTTTGTGTTAATGATTAAATCAGATAAAGCTTTTATTGTGAGCTTATTGATATTTTTGAACTGGTCTTTCCATTCTTCCAAGAATGGATCGTTGTACTCTCTTTGTCCTTCTCTTTCCAATTTCCTTCTTCACCCGCAAATTTTTAAAAAAATGGACCAAAAGTGTTATACCCGGTAAAGATAGTGGACCAAAATTATAGTTTTCTCTTTTTTTTGTGTTAAGTATGTCAACAACATAGAAAGCCAATTTGGTTGGTATTTCAACTATAGGAAAATCAATTAAGTTTCCAAATCCCATCTCCCTTACCACCCTTTTCCTTTGCGGAGTTAATCCACGCATTGCTTCAAATAGTGGTCTCACAGTTGCACGTCCTTTCAATACTCTATTAAAACTTTGTTTCTGAACTCTTTCATTCGTTTCACTTTCGTCTTCAACATCAACTACCTTCTCTTTTCCTTTGTTCTTGATTTTTTTTTCAGTTTCTGCCTGTTTTTGTTTCTCAAGTCTTTCATTCATTTCACTCTCTTGTTCAACATCAATTACTTCTTCTTTTCCTTTATCCTCATTTTTTCTTGTTTGTTGATTATCTGCCTGATGTTTTTTAATTCTTTTATGCTTCTCAGCCAAGAGCTTTGTTTCATCACTTCTTGTCCATCTACCAGGAGATTTTTTCTCCTCACGTTTTCTTTTTCGCTTTGCTTCTTTTTCTGCTTTGCTTTGAAGATACTTTTCATTTGAAGCTATCCATTCTTGGCAGTTGCTTCTTGAAGGAAATATTTTCTTACATTCAGATCTTGGCAGTTGCTTCTTTCTTTTTGATTTAGGCCTATCTGTATTTGCATTACAATTTACCAAAAGTTATTTCTGTTGTCATATGATATCACAACTATATAACATGTGATATGACATCTGATATCCCAAGTGATATATAACAAATGATGTTATATATACTTGTTTATGACATGTGATATCACAAGTGATAACACAAACAATACCTCAAGTTATATCACAAGTGATATATCACAAGTTATATCATAAGTTATCACAAGTTAGACTGGTTTAACATCATTTTTTATCCAAATATGAAGACTTATTAATTTTTTTATCTGCCTTCAGTTTTATACTAAAACTTTAACATCACATATCTTTTTCTTATATATGAATTACAAATCTGTACGCTAAATCATACTAACAAGCCTATTCTATCCTAATTAATAACCGGTCGCTAAACCATATTACATTGCATTTCTATACTTCATTAATAACGTATGTTAAAGTATATTTAACATGCATATTTTACCCCCATTAAACACACAAATCAGGAAAAATTATCTCTTGTTTTTAATAAACTTAACTTCTAATCTCTCATTTTTGTAGATATATATTTATTTGTTGAACACCAATATTCTTCTTTCATAGTATCTCAATAACAGTAAAATAAAATGAACTAAAAATTATTATTTAACAATAAAAATAATCTATAACAAATAAAGTGAATAAAAACATAAAAAAACTTAATTATTAACATCTGAATCTATATAAATTATAAAATAACATCTGAAAATCAGAAATGATAGATAACAAATAAGTTCTTACTTTCAAAATGATCTTCAATAGGTTTCTTCTTTAATCTTTATCCGAGATGTATCCGCATGTTTAGATGTTGATGGTTCCATTTTTTGTTTAGATTGACGTAGCCCCGGGTTTGTTAAATGTGTTTTTGCAGATTGAGCTCTTAGAGAGAGTGTGTGTGTTTGGAAATGTGTTTTTGAAATGCCTTTTTTAGAGTTGTTGGTGGTTTGATGATATCTGTAAATTTTAATTACATTTATGGTCCCTGCATTTTTTAGATTTTGGCTTTGTTATTTTATAGATGCTTACGTGTTGATAATCTAATATTATACCTTTGATATCACTGGTGATATCAGAAATTATATCAAAAGTTATTTATATTTTACTTTTTATATCACTGGTGATATCACACGTGATATCTATCGTATGCTTATCATTTTCAATTTTTGTCATCCATAATCATTCATGAAACCAAATATTGCAAAAGGTTAGTTTAGATTACATTTCTGCTTATTGTTAATGTTTAAGTTGTTAATGTTTAAGTTGTTTTGAATGCATTAAATTAAGTTGTTTTTATATCTCCATTTTTTAGTGTTTAAGTTGTTTTGAATGCATTAATGCGACACACCAACAACATCATTTGGGACACACTTAAAAACTCAGGTTAAAGACAACAGCATCATTTGGGTCACTCTTAAAAAAAATCAGGGTTAAAGTTACTATCTGTGTTCTTGCTTTTAAAAGTGTAATCTCTCCAGCTATTAATTTGGGATCTTCAAGCAACAAACACAGGAGGTCAGGTAAACTTTAACTGTATTCACTTGTGATATAACATGGTATTTCTGTTCTAGTGTTAAGTATATTTTGGTCCTTGTGGTTTGTGCAGATTTTCACTTTTGGTCAAAATTTCAAAAGTGAAATATGCTACAAAAACAAGGACTCAAAAAATGTAACTTAACTCCTGTTATTAAATTAAGTCTCTAGTAATAATTTAATATATTGTTTATTATAATCAAGGGAATATCACTTGTGATAAATCATTTAAATTATTAAATTTTTTGACATCTTTCTTGTCAATTCTATTTCAGTAACACCACAAAAAAAACCCAGCAAGTAGTCAAAATTACTTTTCATAATATAAGCATCAAAATTAAAAACTACCAACTTGTTTCATTCCATTCGAAGTGACCTTATCCTTGCGTTATCTCCTTGTTCGTTTCATCTTCTTATTGAATGGGTTTCGATACCTGACTTTTATCTAATTGGTTCGTTTTGTTAGGTCAAGGTAAACTTTAACTGTATCACTTGTGATATAACTATGTATCTTCTGTTATAAGAGTTAAGTATATTTTTGGTCCTTATGGTTTGTGCAGATTTCACTTTTGGTCCAAATTTCAAAAGTGAAATCTGCTACAAACCACAAGGACCAAAAATGTACTTAATTCCTGTTATAAATAAGTCTTTAGTAAAATTTAATATATTGTCTTATTTATATCAAGGGAATATCACTTGTAATAAATCATTTAAATTATTAAAAACACATCATGAGAATAAAATACTTAAATTTTATTTTTTTCTGCTATCTTTCTATTGATGCCATTTTCAACCATCTTCTTAACCTTTTCTTCATCTTTGTTGTCTTCTGAAAGCTTCTTTCCATATCCTAACATCAATCCTCTTTTTGTGTTCATTTCATGTATCAGAATCTTTGTTAAATATCTCATCCTCATGCTTGTCATTTGGATCTCATAATCTCTGTTGTTTTCTTGAACGATATCAGTTTTCCAATTCGTTGCTGATTCTCCTTGATACAGTTCCATGTGCATCATCATGTATAAGCCACTGTCAATCTTGTTTTTCTCCGTTTTCCACTTCATTTTCAAGACTTTGGCAGGTTTATCTTTTGAAAGTTTCTCAACACATGGATGTTGATGTTTCTGCAAGTATTTGAGGAACAACACTTTCTGCAAAAATTAAGAAATAAAAACACTTATACAATATATAATCTCCTGTGATATTATTGTATATATTAAATAACAATGTTCAGTATGTATTCAGAAATTGCTTACCACTGAATCGAAGACCTCTTTGTACTTATTGTAGTCGTCATGTTTTTCATTGTCCAATATTACTGCATTAGCTTTCAAAAGGTTGAAAACTATTACATAATATTGACCGGCAGCAACAACTTTTGGGAAGAATGCTAGCTCTACGTCTTTCATCTTTTTCTTTGATTCTGAAGCATTCATTTGATTTTTGATCACATCTTCGAAAGACTCGTATTGCTTTGCTTGATCCTTGTCTTCATTCAACAACTGTTTGTATTTGTTTTATCACAATAGAAAAAAGCAAAGAAAAAAAATTAAATTATTTGTTAATTTAGTTATATTAACTTTGATTTATTTTTCTATTATTTGCTAAGATTGAAACAAACTTACCACTGCATCAGTAGGAAAGTAACGCCTCCTCAAATCCTTTCCATCAGTTCTGATCTTTTAATCATAATTCAACACCGTAACGGAAAGTGGCTAATTTATCTGTTTCTCTATCTCAATGCCAGGTGCAAGTGACTGCATATCTTTTCTGTGGGCTATTGTTCCTTTTCCATCATCAAACACAACTTCACTGCAAAAAAAAATCAGAAATTATTATGTGTTAGATTTTTTCTGATATTGGCTATCATTCTGTTCTATTATTAATATAATATGTGTGGTAGATAACGTATATGGTAAGAAAAATGAGTAAATAGTAAGCTTTTTTACCTGATGTCTCCTTGCATGCAAAATACACTTCTCGCACAAAGGATTTCTCTCCATTAATTTAATCTTGTGTTTTCACATATTATTCATGAATGGTGATTTCAAGTACAATGTGGTTTTGTTATCCTCTTTCCTTTGGGTTTTTCTGTACTTTCTTTCCCTTTTCCAAACATTTTTTGTTGCACTTTTGGGCTTTCAAAACTTTTTGGAACTGTTGTAGCCTCTGAGACATCTACACCTATAATATTTTTCAAGTTAGATAATATATGATTGCATAATAAATAAAATGTTTCAGCTTAGTATTTTTTTTACCTTTTTCAGCAGTCGGTTCAGATTTATTATTTTTCTTCTTTTTTGAAGGAGATTGTTTCTTTTCCTCTGCATCTTTCTGCATTTTATCTTTCAACTTTGCCTCTGCAGCTGCTTGAATTTCAGCTTGTTCCTTCTTCTCTGCTGCAGCTTTCCGCATTTCAGCTTTTTTCTTTTCAGCGGCTTCTTTTTCAGCTTTTTCCTTTTTTTCTTTTTCTGCAGCCTGTTTATTCTTCTTTGCAGCTTCTATCTCTTCCCTTTCAGCTTTTTCTGCAGCTTCTTTTTCTGCTTTTTCTTTTGCTTCTTTTGCATTTTTTTCAGCAGCTTGTTTTGCTGATTTTTCAGCAGCTTCTTTCTTGTTTGCTGCTGCTAACTTTTCAGCTTCTTCCTTCTTTTTTGTTGCTTCGTTGGCTTCTTTTTCTTCTGCAGCTTCATCATCATCTTCATCATTCGCATGACCAACATCATCTTCATCATTACAATGACCAGCATAACCTACATCATCATTACCATTCCCATGTCGTGCGCCACTTGTTCCTGCCTGGTTTTCATCTCTATTTAAACCTGTGGTGAACTCTTCCTTGAACTTTTTAACAAATAACTCAAACTTTTCATCTTCATAGAACAATTCATGCATTTCCATATTTTCTTTCAACATATCTTCAAGCTCTCTCTTCTCTTTTAATACACTTTCAAACTTTGCTTCTATCGTCTCATAGATTAGCTGTTTTTAAATTAAAAAAAACAAATAAGCATTTATCACTAGTGATATATCATACATAGTAGTATCTCTATACATTATCAATTGTGATATTTCAAGTAACTTACCTCTTAATTTTTTACAAGTAACTAACCTCTACATATTATCCCTTGTGATATTTCAATAAATATATTTTTTATAACTAACTGACCTCTTTCAATTTTCGTTTCTCAACCTCTGATTCATTCTCAGTTTCTTCAATTTCTTCAATAACATCCACCAATCCAAACTTTCCTTGACTCATCTCAAACATTTCCCTATCAGTTGCATCCTTGCTGGTCCAGTTTCTTATTGCCGGCCATTTTTGTGGAATCGTCACCATACCATCACATTTAGTATAATGCAAGTAAATGAGCTGTTATTAAATCAAACACAAAATGAATTAAAACCACTTGTTCCTGCCTGGTTTTCATCTCTATTTAAACTTGTGGTGAACTCTTCCTTGAACTTTTCATCTTCATAGAACAATTCATGCATTTCTATATTTTCTTTCAACATATCTTCAAGCTCTCTCTTCTTATTAATACACTATTCAAACTTGCTTCTATCAACTCATAGATTAGCTGTTCTTAAATTAAAAAAAACAAATAAGCATTTATCACTAGTGATATATCATACATAGTAGTATCTCAATACATTATCAATTGTGATATTTCAAGTAATTTACCTCTTTTAATTTTTTACAAGTAACTAACCTCTACATATATCACTTGGATATTTCAAGTAAATGACTTTTAAAACATTATCCTTGTGAGTATTTCATAAATATATTTTTTATAACTAACTGACCTCTTTTAATTTTCATTTCTCAACCTCTGATTCATTCTCAGTTTCTTCATTTTCTTCAATAACATCCACCAATCCAAACTTTCCTTGACACATCTCAAACATTTCCCTATCGGTTGCATCCTTGTTGGTCCAGTTTCTTCTTGCCGGCCATTTTCGTGGAATCGTCACCATACCATCACATTTAGTATAATGCAAGTAAATGATGATGTATAAATCAAACACAAAATAGAATTAAAATATGTTTTAATTTTTCTTTTATTTAATATGGATATTAAAAGGTGAAGTTTAACTTTACCATTAACATTGTATTTAGACCATAGTACCAGTTTTGTACTGTCTTATCATCCCAGCCAATCTTGCTTGTTTTTATATGATCCCATATAAAGCTGCACCAATCAAAATCACTAATGATATCAGATGATTTTATGTTATTTATGACATAGTATTTATTCCTTGAAGTATTATCGCAGTTGATCATGCAGTTTGCAAATAGCATCAAGTAGTTGATTTGGAACATAAAATCAATGTTTGTTGTTCTTTGAATCACCTTCGATAAATCTGTTGTTGTTGGATACTTCTTACCCTCAAACTGTTTCTTGAAAGCAGTTAAGAATTCGTCATTGAAGTCTTTTGGATATTCAGACTCGAGTTTTTTCTTTCCCATTGGGATACCCAACACTTCCCTGATTTTTTTTGTGTAATCCAGTTGGCAATGAAACTTCCATTTTTTCTGTATTCAAGTTCTTGAGTACAAAATATGGTAACTTGTTGGGTATCTTTTGAAA
>BQNB010122419.1:0-17255 GCA_026074375.1 Tanacetum coccineum
AGAAATATATTTTTTTGACTTTTATTTTATTTATTATGAATTAAAAACTGATTTAATCTAAAAAATTAATTAAAAATACTAAACTAATTTGGAAAATTCTGAAAAAAATCAAGAAAAGTACTTTTAACTATTTTAAACCTAAGAAAAATAAAATTGTTCAAACAGCTTATTGAAATAAGCTGTAAATAAGCTAAAAAGAGCTGAAAGGGTTAAACTGGCAAAAAGGGTTAAAAGAAAAATGGCTTGAATGTATAAACGAAAAAGACCCCAGGGCAGTTGGTGAGTGTGTGGTGTGTTAAGGTGTTGGCTATGAAAGGGGAGGTCATAAGTTCGACCCCTGTGACCTCTCTTTTTTACAAAACATTTTTTTGGTTTTCTTTTTTAAAAAGTTATAAAATAAGCAAAAATGGAAAACTTTAAAAAAAGAACTTTTTATAAAACTTGAAAATAAGCTGGAAATAAGCTAACTTAAACTGACAGTTTGCAAAATTTTAACTAAATGAGATTATGCTAACTGTGAGGCTTTTTTAAGACTCAATAAGCAAATATTTAACAAATAAGCTAAACTCAGATAAACACATAAACCTAATAAGCTATTCTAATTAAAAATAAGCAACCAAAGTGAACTAGAAAGCATTAAAAAGCACTAAGACAGCTAAAAATCAAAATAAGCTAAAAACACTTAACACTTAAATGAATTTGCTTTTAAGCTTGAATAAGCTCAAACCTAAGTCAAGTAAGCTACCAGGACTATTAACCTAACCTAATAAGCAATCCTAAACACAAATTAAGCACATCGAATAAGCCATAAACTCAGAAATCAAATAAGCAATTATGGCTAAAACTGTTAACCAAATAGCCTAAGAGGGTACTTTAAAGCTTATTTTTAATCCACTTAAGCTATCCTTATGGCCTAAAGACCAAAAGCACAAGTTAAGCTTATCCTATAAGCTAAAAGATTCAGTCAAGAAAAATCAGTTTGAAACTCAGATAAGCTATGAAAAAGCCAAATGAAAAGGACTATTTAACTCAGTATATGCTGAGTGATTTTTTCAAGTTTTTGGAAAAATTAAAAGGCAAAGTGCAGCCCTAAATTTAGATATCTAATTTAGTTCTAAACCCTAAAATAAGCTTAAACTGATAAAGTTCATACTATAATGAGCTTATGTTTTCCATTTCAAGTTCTAAAACCTACTTTAACTAATCTAAATTTAAGATTGAAAAATGCCTTTTAAAAACTTTAAAACTGAAAATGCACTTGACAAATTTGAGTTTCAAAACCACAAGACAAAAGTACTCTTAACTATCTTTTTCCTACTGCATTTAAACTCTAAAAGAACACTAACCAAAACCTCAAAACAATCTTTTAAACAAAAATCCATTATCAATAGTTTGAAAAGCTTCCAAGACCACAGTTATAAAGGATTTGTAGCTCAACCTTTAAAACATGATTTTATACTTTAAAAACTGATTAAAATAACTTAAAAGAGCTTGACAAATTTAGTTTAATGACCTAAAACAGTTTTACACCCTTTTTGACCCATTTCACCTCTTAACCCAAACACTCCTTTAAGTATTGATAATCTATTTTAAAGCTAATTTAAACTGGAATAAGCCAAAATCTTTAAAAACAGATAACCAACAATTAAATTTAAGCAATATTAAGCATTTTTCAACAAAAGATAAGCACTTTTGAATAAGCAAGCTCAATAAGCAATTTTAAGCTGTTAGGATTATGAAAATCCATATAAAAGACTCGGTCACCCCGTGTTATATCTAGCATAGATTAGCTCGTAGTCTTAGTTTTAATCATTTATTTACCGTACGAGTTATGGTGTTGAGTCGGGTCTTTACCCACTTGTTAGCCCACTCCATGGCCCATTTAACGGCACCAATCTCTTGTATAAATACCCCTTTCTAGCCATGGGAAGGGGTTGGATGTTCATTTTATCACAAACACACACTAAGTGATTTTCTCTCTCTAGAACTCCCACTTTCTCTCTCTAGACAATTTGACCAAACATTAATCCTAGGCTTGTGTTATGATATCCAATATACTACAAGACTTGTATAATTTATTGGTTGAATTCTTATCTTTTGAACTTCTTCTTTTGATTATTTTTCTTTCATTTTTAATCGACTTTTTTTAGCATTCTTAAGAGTATCATGAGAATTATGAATAACAACATGCACATTATTATCACAAAGAGAATTGGCATTATACAACTTCAAATTTTGTGCAACGACTTTCTTGAGAAAACAAGGTTTTTCATATCCTAACCCAAATTTCAAAATAAGATCAAAAGGCGAATGAGACTTAAAACTTAAGCATTTGAATTGTTTAAACCATTTGACCAGTTTTATAAATGATCTCTTCATTACATTTGATTTTCTCTTTCAAATCAAGAATTTCATCTAAATATTTATCCTCTCTTTTCTGAAAATATTCTTTCAAAGACTCTTGTTCTTGAGTTAATTGTGAAAGATAGTCGTTAAGACATGAAACTTTAATGGTTAACTCGTCGTTTTATTTCTCAAGAACATCGAGTTTTTGTTTTTCAAGAAGAAATTGTGTTTGCAATTGATCTTTCAATTTCCTTTCTTGATTCAAAGCCTCATTATATGCTTTCATATAGTCGTGTTTGAGCTCTGGTTTACTTTCAAAAAATTGAACCATTGCCTTGTATTTTTAAAGTTCTATTTTCAACAAATCATTTTCTTTCTTGAAAACCTTGCACATTTTATTTGTTTTCTCAGCCTCAAGATGTACGTTTCGAACCAATAATTCAAACTCCACTTTTGTTTGATCACGGGCATTGTTATCTTGTGTATCATTTTCACTATTACCCACTACATTTGAATCATCAAATATGATATTGCTATGAATTTGATCAACATCATATGTGGGTTTAATAGTGTCTGTTTGCTTCAAATAATATTGCTCATGATCATGTTTGAAAGCATATCATTTATGAAACTCATTTGAGAATCATTTATCTCATTTGCATAGTCTGAATCATAAGAAGGTCCTGCATTAGAATCATTATTGATAGATTGAAGCCTTGCCATCATAATGCATGTAGCATTGAGTTCTTCCAATTCTTTATAATCAGGTACATTAGCCAGCCTCATCTTTCTTTACTAGCAACATTTGTTCTTTGAAGTAATTAGAATCATGAACCCTTGGCTTTGGACAAACCCTTGTATAATGACCATTATCATTGCAGTTATAACATTTAACATTCAATGCATTCCCTGAATTAGCACTTATCCTCAAAACTTGGTGTACTGTAGCATTTCTTCCATTACCTTATTGACCAAACACAACATTCCCCATATTCTTAGCAACTCCTCTCGTGTTTCTACCAGCATTTCCAACATCCTTACTCTAAACATTCACATGACCATCCTGCACATAAACCTGATTTTGAGTATTTGATAATGCATGAAGACTGTTGTTTGTTGGTGTGGAATAACGCTGAGTGATTGCTTTTGCCAAAAGCATCATTGTTGTTGTAAGACTATCCGTGGAACATCATTAGTTGCAGCTCCTTGAATTTCAAATGATTGACTCTTAGCATCATAATCAGCTACAGATGGTGGATAAGTGACATAGTATGGTGATTGTGTATGAGATAAAGATGGAGCAACATAATGATTTGCAATAAGGGCTAATGGATCATGTGTTTTTGCAGCTCTTTTAGCTCTATAAGCAATGACATTTTTCTCATTATGTCTTAGGTAATCATACAACTAATCATAGTCAACTTCATGCAGATTTTTTCACTTATCAAACCATAGTGACATACTTATCTCATTCAAGTTGCAATGAGTTAAGAAACTTTGTGTTGCTAGAAATTGTCGAGGTAAACAACCATGACCTTCAAGATCATTCATGATTTTAGAAAAGTGTGAATAATAAGACTCAATTGATTCGCCCAGCATTCCCTTGAATTTGTCTAGCTCATCTAGAAGTCTTGAAGTTTGTTCTTGTTTGCTTAAGTTAATGCCTTGCATAAGCATTTGTACCCTTTGCCACATTGCTTGTGTTGTTTTGCATGCATCTACAGAGTTGTATATGTCGTTCGGAATTCCTAACATAATTGCATTCATTGCATCTATGTCTGCCTCAAACCTTTTCTTATCATCACCCTTAAGATATGATTCTTCTTGAATTCTCTTAAATGGTAGAATAGGAGGATAACCATCTGGATTCCCTTGATCAGTAATTTCTTTCATCTTATAGGGATCATTCTTAATTGAATCCTTGAGAATTTTACCATATTCCTTCTTTCCATCAATATACCTTATAAATCTACTCGACCGTGATACATAACCTCCTTTCTCTGGCATAGGTTGACGATCCTGTGACCCATCATCGACAATTCCTTGATTATGAGAACTAGCCATCTTAAACAATGCTTTCAAATCTTTTAAGACGATAAAGTGTGATAAATGTAAAATCAAAGTATTAGTAATACAAAGGTTTAAAGTCTGAACAATTTCAGTTCACTTAGCAATTGGAATACAATAACCAATTCAAACTTCGAACCTTGGATAAAGTAATTCCAAAAACCTTTGTAACCAAATTCGGATCACCAAAATACCAATTTCCTAAGTATGAAATGAACACCGAATTTGTACAGTCCAAAAACCACATAACTCTGAATTCGCAGTTTATCAAAACACTTAGCACCGAATTCGTAATCACAACTGAAGAATGATAACAGTTTCTGAATTCGGACTTCCAAATGCACTTAGCTCTGAATTTGTGGTTTCCTTAAAATCCAAAATCACAATTATCGTTGTCCGAATTTGTAGTTACCAAAATACGAAACACCGAATCCTTTAATAACTATTTTTATTTCGAAAACACTAATAACCATTTTTCGAATCCACTAAGAACACCAGATCAATCAAATCTATTACACGTCAAAGCACGAATTTGAACTTTAACGAATCAAAATCCAATATTATTTCCTTAAATCATGATTATGCACCAAAATCAATCACTAACCATGGAAGAATACCGAATTCGTAGTTACTTATTTGATCAATACCAAATTTAATATGAAGAACACTGAAATCAACTTTAGTAATTCTGAATTCGTAAAAAAGTAACATTAATAAAAAAATTGAAAATCTGATGAATCCGTTTTTTTGAATAATCTATTACTAATGATCGTTACTAACAGTAATGGTCGGTTTTGAGACTAAACTAACGTCAAATAGTAAAGATAGGATCAAAAGAAGACCGAAATCATGAAACCGTAACTTCCAAATCTAATTTTGATGATTTTGAACACGATTATGCACTTTGATTAACAAATATCAAACTAGATCCTCTCATAGCGGTTGATACCACTTGATATAGTCCCAATTAAGCATTGTATCATTATTGAAATGTTAGGTTTTAGAGAGAGAAAAGATTATCAAATTTGGTCTTTTCAATTATAGAATAAGGAGTTTACAAAATGAGGAAGCTTACAAATAACTCCTAATTATATCTATCTATACTACTTTGACTAAACTAAGCATGCTTAGCTAATTAAGCTAACTAATATAACTTTAGGCCCCATTAGCTATATTAAATAATATTAATTACTAAAAATACTAAATATTATAAAGACCAATGACATGAATAATGAACACTATTTGTATTCCTAACAATCTCCCCCAAAGGTTGATTATTCAGGACGCGCTCTACGTGGTATCATTAGTCTTCCATTCACAAAACTTTCCTACCTTCTCATTTGTCTTTAGTGCTTTAGACGCTTCTTGATTTATTTCTCCATTAGTTCCAAGATGTATTTGTCTAATTCACCAAGAGATATGTTATTCAATTTATAACGTGCTTCAAAAACAATCAATGAAACCTCCTTCAGCACTCTTTCCAGCGTTGCATCATAGAACTTTGGTATATCTAATAATCTCATAACTCTCTTTTCCTTCTTGTTGTTCTCGTATACAACTCCAACAAAAGGTTCATCTGTAGTAGAATATAGTGCAAGGTTTTTTATACCTAAAATTGTAAGAGTTGGAGCTGTGAGATTGATTTTGATCTGATAGCTTTTGATTCCTAGCTGGTAATCATGAACTATTTTCTAAATAACGCAGCTTGTGATGAATACAACCAAAGAATTCAACAATCCATTATCACGATAGTTGACTTTACTATTCAAGCATAAGTAGTACATATCTTCAATATCATCTTTGTTTAAATACTTGAAATCAGCCTCAGAAAAAACTATAAGGTTTATTGTTATCTCTCTTTACAATGATCTCTTCCATGAAGTCTAGCCCATGCTTTTGATCAGTTGTAATTCTGACCACTTCGACAATCTTGTGATATGAGAATACTTTTTTAGGATAAGACCTTTCTTTTCTTTGCTTAGTAATGTAGAATATCTTGTGCCATGAATCTTTCAAGTGTTAAATAGAAAGTCGTGCTTCTTTGTTAAATGTCTTGAACTCTTTTCGAACCCATATAGTTAAGCGTTCTTCAAGATCATCCTCAGGAAATGGAGTTGCATGAATCTTATGCAGTGATAACACATACTTCTTCTCCTCTGTATTCCTATTCTTCGTATAGAACAAGTCCTTATTATACAAGTACCTTAGGGGCTCATTCAGATCTCTTTGAGGACCATAGAATACCAGAGCTTTTTTCTCGGGAACCATCAGATCTTCTTCCCTACATTCCCAGACATCTGATTCTCCATATAGTTCTTTGATTTCTCCACATGGTAAGCATATTCTTCTGCATTTCTGAACTGATTACTCAGCATATCTTTCAACGTAGCCTCCATTTTCTTATGATCAACAGTTGTCGGTACTCTCTTATCACTAAAACTATTTAGTTCATTCAACAATATTAGTGATGCTTCTTTCGAGATTACTTCATCTGCATCTACTTTTGGAATGTCAGACCATGCATCATAATCTTTTTGTTGTAGTTGTTTTGATGATATTGACTGAGACTCTCTAGCTGGTTGTTTTGAAGATGATGAATCCTTGTTATCACACAAATGAAATTTTGTTGTTATTATTCTTAAACTAACACATTCTTGATATTACACAGAATTTATCATGTCTCACACACAATCATCTTCACAATCACAAGAACGAGTACTCACTATTGATCAACTTGATCATTTGGATCGTCAATATCCAATTGGAAAGTCCAACATGAAGATACATACTAAAAAAATACCATGTCCTTCATCATGCAAGATAATTGGTGAAATTCTCAAATGTCATTCACTCAAAGATGCTTTGACTTTATCTGTCAATTTGCACCAGTTATCTACATGCAACAACTTTGGATTTCAATTGGCTGATTCTAAGACGGTTATAAGGTTCAAGATAAACCAATAGAAGGTTAAGTTCTCTCTTGATAACCTTCACACTGTGTTGCGATTACCATAAGAGACTAACAACAATCAAGAGTCTTTTGGGACGGCACTAGAGTTTTTGACCATTGTTAAGTTTTTGGAGATTATTGGTCATGACGTTCATGTTTCAGCACTAGGAAAGTTCTATATTAAACATCTTCCTTAATCATGGCAAACGCTGTGTAAAGTGCTTAATCGATTTACAACTACCAAAATAACAGGTTTAGATCATGCAGCATTGCCTACTTTGTAGATGTTTAGGGCAGTTATTAACAATACTAATGTTGATTATGTATAACTTATCTGGGATGGAATTCTTTATCAGCTTAAGCATCCCTCTGCCAAAACCAAAATGATTCCTTATCCTCGCTACACTAAACTCATTATCAATCACATACTTACAACTTATCCTAAAATTCCCAAGAGAATCACTAAACCTCGTCATGACATCAACGATGATGATGTTGTTGGTTATATGATATTAAGTGTTACAACGAAGGCAATGGCTATAAGGATTCTGGATGAATTGTTAATGGAAGAAATTAGGCAGACTGAAGCGTATAAGTTATATGATTATGCTTTTAAAGGTGTAGCAGTTCCAATGACACAACCATTACTAGTTGTGTCTACTCAAGGAACACCTAGGACATTTAATGCCCCTAGGTCGCCTAAACTAAAACAAACTTCAAAGAAGAAGGGGGAGCAAGTGGTGAGGAATCCAGTAAACCTAATCCAGTCACACCCATTCCTACAACAATGTAAATTGAGAAAGATTAATTGACCGAGACAAAACAACTTAGTTATGCTCTTGCAACACTCAAGAATCTGAGGAAAGAGAAAGCGTTGAATTGGTTAAAGAATCTGTGTTGGAACAAGAAGTTGATAAGATGGTTGAAGGTGATGAAGGAGATTTAGGATTTCTAGATGAATTAATTGTTGAACCCGACACTAGGTTAGATCAAGGGAGTCAAAAAGAATGACCGAATGATGATGATGAGGATGAAAGTATAGTTGATGCACTCATACTAAGGAAAAGAACAAGTAGTTTGGAGTCTAGGGTACAAAAGAAGCAAACACCAATCACCACACCCTCTAAATCTATTAAGACTGACTTATCTTCGAATAAGGTACCCCAACCCGTGAGTCTACCGGGGATATATGGGAAGGGAATGGCAATGCCTCAATTTATTAAGAAGGACTCTCGAGACGGAAGCTCTACTGAGAAGGAGTCAATTGGTGACAAATTGGGGGACGCAGATGAGTATGTAAACTTGGATCAATCCTCGGATTATGCCAAAGTATTACAAACAGACGGTGTTCTAGATTCACAAAACATGCTGAAACCGGAGGCTCCATTAACATCACTCGTAGGTGTTCAAAAATTTGTGAATCCATTTGTAAATTCACCAGTAACTAAACAACCATGATCGAGTGAAATTCCTGACAATGGGGTTATCCCTACCGAACTAAGTGTTTCAAAAGAGATGCTTAACAAGGTAGTGGAGCCTGCACCCTTGGGTCGCACAAGTGAAGGACTCATATATAGAGAACCCCTACTTGAGTGCAAACACAAACAACATTTGTTGTTAGTGAGGTTGAATTGAAGGATGAAACTGTACATATGTCAAAAGTTCCCAAACACTCTTTATCTCAGCGTGCAAGGCATTTTAGGGGAGTAGTATCAAGAGTTACCAAACACAAAAATCACATGATCAAGACGATGAAGAAAAGCTTTGTCTATCGAAGGGAAGTACAAAACTTATGTGAACAAATAACTCATACAATCTATACTGAAGTTCCATCATTGGTCAAAGAAAGTACAATAAAAGTGGTCAAAGCTAATATTCGCAAAGTTATGCATTTGGAACTCAAAAGACGAAGTTAATAGTGTCAAAGATGACTTGCATTCATTAGTTACTCAAGAACTTGCTACTACTGCTTCCTAACAGATTAAGGAATTTCTTCGCAACTTCATGCAGAATCATGCCATTACTTTGCAACCTTCTTCACACATTCCTATTTCTGAGCTTCACCAACAATTGTATAGTGAGTTGAAGGGTAGTCCAAAATCGCAAGCTGCAGATCTTGAGATATGGGCTGTGTTAAAAGCATAGTTTAAAAGATCTTCAGTGCTTCCTAACACTTGCAGACAAACGGTTCTGGCTGGATCATAGGACAAATACCTAACCTTAACCACCTTATAACTCTATAAAATTAAGTACATGGTCGGTCTTTTGGTATTGTCACAGTTTCCATTAAAACCTTTTTGAAAATTCAACCAAGGTACTTGTGATATATTATCAAAACATTTGTACCTCGATAGTTTTAACTTTCAAAATTGCTCCCCCTTCATATGTGCATCGATATTCGAAAGTGTTTTGCACATACGAGGGAATATCTGCACATGAGTCATTTATATCACATTACAAGCCTTATATTTTAATCACATTTTCTTCCCTTATCAAAAATGTCAAATCTCGTGATATTTTGGATATCAATTGATTTAAATATGTTTGAAAACTGTTTGGGGAGAAGAATGTTCTTATGATTATTATGCCTTATTTGGAACATTTTAATGTTCCCCGTCAATTATTAAGGGATATATAATATAGTGTTGAGTATATGAATTTGAATGATTTTGAATTTACTAAGAAATTCTTGAAAATTTGTACTCAAACACTATATGTTTATTTGCCTATATTACTAGTCTACACTACTGAATATACATATTCACAAGATTTGTTTTATGAGACATGACCTGAATGAGTAGAACCAACATATGACAGAGTCATACTGTCCACTGTAAAAGTCTGTAGTCAGTCCTATAATCCCTTCCACCAACGAACTTCTCTAAGCTCCTCATAATCCTTCTATGCAGAAACTGTTGATTAGTGTATTTAATCATGATGCAAGTCTGCTTCTGATCTGTTGCAGTTCACTTCCTCCTTTTCATGTCCTTGTTATACCCCAACCTGAGGTTCTTCAGCATCTGATCCAGAATATTACAAACTGAAGTGAGTGTGTCATCACTGAATTTGTAGAGCTCGTCAGTACGCATCAGTCTCTTCCTTTTCAGCTTGTCTTTGTAAATCACTCCTTGTGGTTCTGAGAGAGTGGTTTATGACGCTCTGCGAGACCAGTTAATATCATAAGTTCGTGGCTTAGAGATGTTGATCTTCTTCTGGTAACTTTCTACCCCCAACTGAAGATCTTCAACTCTCGACTGAATGAAAATCCTTCGAGTGTACATACGTAAACCCACTGCCAATTGGATAATGACATTGTTGTCGAGGTTGTTGAGCTTGTTTTAAGCAACGAGAAGCAACATGTCTTCGATGTCGTTCAGATGTAGCCTTGGAAAGTCGCCTTTTATGAACTTGTATAATTTCTTATATGCTCTTCTCACAATGATCTCCTTCAAATAACCATATCCATACCACTCGTCAACAGTAACACTAGTCACACTTAGAATCCTTATGGTGGAGTAAACATCATGCCTGGATACCCTGTTTATTACATATCCATAGAATTTTTGACGTTTGGTTCCTTAGTGAGAAATTCCTAAAGCAACGTACTTGTCATAAGCTACCTTTATTGGACTTCATAATTTGGGAACCATGTCTTCAATGCACTCTACATCATACTTTACAGCCTTTGTCTTTGTTGTTGACGTCGTATACTTTCTATCAGTGCTTCCTCCTCTCAGATATTCAAGATCATTGTTGAAAAAGAAATCAACAGGGACAGTGAGAAGACACCGAGATTCGTGCAAAGGTAGAGGTTTGCTGAGGTCATAGGGACAACGATTTCATTCAGGGTTGTTCCAGTCCAGTTGATCAGATAGAGCACGATAACATTCTTCCATGTTGTATTCTAGTTCCACATAACTTTTGCACGTTCCTTTTAGAAGATTATAAACCGTTCCTACTAGATCAACTTTTATTAGCTTGCTGATCTTGAGACGATTCATAGCAAAGGCAGAGAAGTCAATAAGAGTGCTCATCAAATCATCAAAGGTAAGAGGATCAAATCATCAAAGGTAAAAGGAGGGTATTTTCCATTTGTAAGATCATTGAGCTAATTCTGTGCCGGTTCATTGTTAACTGATTTGCCTTTATTCCATTTAGGACCAGGAACCAATCAGCCTTTAGAGCAGCCTCAACATCGGGTTGTTCATTAGTTTCACCCATGTCATCTCCTTGATTAAAGGGCATATCAGTATCTGCAGCCTCAAAGACTGTTTCCCCATGCTTGTACAGACTTACCAGTCGATTTTGGCAGAGATGAAATGTTACTTTTAGAAGAACCAGTTGACTTTGGCTTTTTGGGCGGTTCTGCATCCTTGATTGTCTTCCTTTTCTTCAACCCTTTTGTCTGGTCCAACAGGAGGGTCTTGATCTCTATCATCATCATCATGCGATCTTTTCTTATGTTTGAGTAAATCAGCAACTCCTTGATCCATGGCGTTTTCATCCGCTATCAGTGACTCCATAAGAGCGTGATATAGAGTCTTGTTTGTAGGATGTTTGTTGAATGACTTGGATTCATGCATGGAATCAAACAGGGCTTGTTTTTTTATCAAACTCGGCAAGTGTAGTCTTATCAGATGATTTTATTGTATATTGAGACTTTTGCTGCTTTTCTACATGTTCCATCTTCATGTTTTTTCTTCATGTTCTGGGATTTTCTAAAAAGTTTTACTTTTCTGGAAGAGTATCTTGGGTCTTAAGTTCTTCAGTTGTGCTTTCTTTGGATGCTCCTTTATGAAAGAGCCGTCTCCCAGGGGGGGACTTTGATCCAAGGGGATACTTCATTTTAACAGCGGATGGGGAACTTTTTTCAGATCTAAAAATTTGATGCAGATAAAAGTGTTGTTTTGTGAGGAAGGAGACAGGTCTTGGTTTTAAAGGTTCTTCTTGACTGTCCCTTTTTCCAAGTCAGGTGGGGGATACTTCTAAAAGCTTTGGAGGAGGCAAGAATGGGTTTTAGGATTTAAGGATTTTACAGAGTGGAGTTTAGCGGAGGACGCTTCAGATGTTTGTTAATTGTTTGGATGTTTGGTGAGGGGGGATTTGGTTTAGAGGTGTTTGGGATTTTGTTGGTTGTTGGAAGGAACCAACAGAGGCAAGTACATCAAGCAAAAGGTAGGCTGGGGGATGGAAAAGTAACATATGGAAATCTCTTGGTTGAATTTTGTTACAATTTTTCTTACTATAGGATGTAACAATCTACATCTGTAGATTCCTTTAACAGTGCCCAGTAAATGGAACGGTTCAGGAGAAAAGAAGTAAGAAAATTGATTGCTTTAGTAGTTTTATGGGATTGGACAACAGATTGGCTGGATTTGTGGGAGGGATCAGTTAGTTTAGGTTTTTCTTCTTTTGGTAGTGTTCCATTAAGGGGGGACCCAAGGAAAAAAAATACACCTGCTACTCATCTTTTAGCTTTGTTTTCATTTTTAAAATAGGTTTCTGTGGGTCGGTATCTTTTTTTTTTCTTTCTTTCTTCTTTGTGTCTTCATCATTTTCTTTTCAGTAATTTTCCCCAATACCCATTTGGCTTGATCTTGTTTGTCTGTTTTAGGGTTTTGTGGTTCATCATTTTCTCCTATGTTACGTTAGTTAATATTCCATGCACGGAAATTCATTCTTCTTGTGTTTTTCATTCATTTTATCATTGCTTGTTTTTCTTCATTATCATTTGGGAGTAGATCACAAACAGGAAACTTTCTTCTTCCATCAGGGGGGACACTTTCTTCAGATTGCCCCATCTAAATTCATTCCCCAAAACTTTTTCTTTCTGAGGGTACATCAGTAGTTGACATTAATTCGGACCCTTTTGGGGGCTCATCGAGAAAACCTCTGGTTATCAAACCAAGCTTTCCTTTTATTGAAGCCCTGTATTTAGGGTCTATTTGGGTTTTTCTTGTAGCTTGGTTTTCCCTGGCTTTGAATGGGTTTTTTTTTTCTTTGTATCAGCAGTTAAACGGGCGTTCTTCTTCAGGGATCCATGGGACTTGAAAAACAACCTTTGAGGTTTCGTGAGGTTTTGTCTGAGTGGTATTTTCCTTTTTGATACTATTGGGGGTATCTTCTGGGAAGGGGGGGGACAAACTCCTGGTTATTGCCTTTTTTTTTCTTTCAGTAGGCTTTTTTCAGTTAAAATACTATACGTTCATTGAGGTTACTCATGGCCCACAAAAAGTTTTCTCTTGCTGTTTTATTTTTTTCTTTAGCTTTAGGGTTGTGCCTCATTTTGGATTGCTAATTATCAAGGGAAGCAAACATCCAGGGGTCTTTAGGGGGAGTTAAAATTTTATTTGTTTTCATCGGCCTAGTGAGTGAAAACTTTTTCCATTTTCATTGTAGTTAGCAAGGCAGCTTTTGTTCCTCTTTTTTTCTGTTTCTTGTAAAAACTGGGGCTTTTCGAGTTGCGAAAAACAATGATTAAGTTTCGTTTAATTAAGGCTGTAGTTGTCTAAGAATTTCTCTAGGGGTGGGTTGGGGACCCCCACCATGGGGCATCAGGGGAAAAACTGTTTTTTTGCCATATTTACATTTGGCCTATCTTCATTACCTTGGGAAAAAACAAAAAACTTCTCAGTTACTTCCCAGAACCACTGTCATTTTCTTGATTGTAGTGCCATGGAAACATGCATGAACAAATTGTTTCTCATGAAAATGGTTTTGTCTTTGGAGATGAACTATTAAATGATTGCCTTTGTAAACCTGGGATAGGGCATGTTTAAACGTCTTGCGGCAGTGGTTTGTCTGTTGTCAATCTGGTACATAAAGTCTTCCCAATTTAACTCAACAAAATCCACATTCTTCTTATAGAACATACCCCATAAGATTTGAGCTCTTGAAAGTCAGAGTTGGTCAAGACCTGTAGTTTTCCCAGAAAGACATTTATTGATGACAGAAGCGAAGGTTCTCCATGGTTGACTCATGTGATCAATAAACAACTCAGTGATAGATTCCAGTTCCCCTCTATAACTAATTTCTTTGATGGATGTGACAATTTCATCATGAAAAGGTGGTTCAACAAACTCTTGATTAAGGAGTTTAGGACAAATCTGTGAGAATTTCAAGAAAAATTTCTACACCAATTCTGAACTTCTTTTTGTCAAGCTTGAACTGGTAAGATGAGGAGTCTTTGATCTTAGAGATTCTAAACCAAAACTGATGCATGTAGATCTCAGGGACATCCGCAGTGATTAAGAAAGCTTTGTAACAGGGAGAGAGTTTGAGAGTGTCGAGAACAACTTGGTAAGTGGCTTCTTTCTGAGTCTTTGTTGGTTCAATCCTCATGTTGCACTTTCCAATCATAGCACGATTATCAGGTGCTACCAGGGCATCATCAAAGGCAACTTGTTGAGTAACTAGTAGATTCATGATTCTGCTATAAATAGTTCAATACACTTTATATACAAGCAAATATATATATATATATATATATATATATCACTGATTAGGCTTTTTGATCATATTGTTGTGTTTGATTAGGATGCAAGACTAGTTATTTAATCAGGGAATCACACATAGATTAATAGAAACATGATTGAGAATGTCAACTATGATCAATGGTCAAAAGTCAACTTAGAAAGTCAACAGTCCAACTATTGGTCAACCCAGGACAAATAATCAATTCAAGTTAAAATTAATCTAAGTTACGTAAGCAATCCAAGATCAAATAGAGTCAAACATGATAATCAACCATGGATAAATCAGCTAATGAAAACATGATGGCAAAATCAGCTAGGCTTAACAGATGTCAAAATCGGTTAGGCTAAGCAAATGTCAAAATCGGCTAGGCATTTTGCAATGTCAAAATCGGCTAAGCATTTTTGGAATGTCTAAATCGGCTAGGTATTTTTGTAGTGTCTAAATCGGCTAGGTAGTAATGTCTAAATCGGCTAGACATTTTGTAGTGTCTAAATCGGCTAGTCTTTTTATAAAGGCTAAATCGGCCAAGGTATATAAAACACCTTAGATCATTAACTTAGCACATTTAGACAATCAATAACATAATTTCTAGCAATCTCAAACACCACATAAGACCTTTTATCAATATTTAACACCAAGAATACCAATTTTATGAGCTTTTCAAGCTAAATTCCAAATTTTAAGCCAAGAAAACCCAACTTGATGTTTTACCTAGTTGTTACACACTTTAACACTAACAAAGACATAATAAAAACACACTTAAACACAAACCCATGAACATTCATACACCCCACTCCATTTTGCATAAATTTCGACCCAAGAATCAACAAGAACACATCCATACGTTAACCACATTAAAAACTGTTATAGAAGAGTGTTGTAGACCCCTTAAGCTTCAAAACCCCTTTATCAATTAGACAAAAATAACACTTTTAATTTTGAAGAACCCTAAATCAATTCTTAAGGTTTTCGGTCCAATTAGTGGATTTTATACTAATTCTTTGATAACGAGAGTTATTGGGAATTATCTAAACATTATACAACAATTACCTTGTGGATTAAAACACATTTTTGAAGATTTCTTGAGTTAGCCGATTTTTACAAGAGGAAAAGTTAGAAAATTTTGAGTTATGAGTGAATAAATCGGCTAGGGAGGTTTTTTGTTTAAACACTTTGAGTTTTTGGCAACTTTAGTCCTTGAGATTTAAACTATCTTCCCTTTTTCCTTTAAACTTTTAATACCTTATAACCAACATTGCTAAATGACACACTAAGTCCCTCTAGTTTTTACAAGCCAGCCGAAGCCTTTTATTTTGCAATCATGTCCCTAAAGGATTAAACAAATAACATATAAATCCTAAATTAGTTAAAATTAATTAACTCTCCTTTAAATATTGATTCGTTAATGTTCAAAACCTTTTTCGTTTGTTCCTTGATTTTCATTTAACTTTTCAAATGATTTTTAAAGTAGATTATTTGACACATTCCCCCTCTCAAATAATAACCATTTTCTATTTAAAGAGTTGTAGTCATTGTTTGAGAGTTCAAATTGTCTTTGAAAATCATTTTCTGATGAAACATGGGGATAATTAATTTGTTTTATAAAATTTAACACCAACAAAAATAAGATTTCTCTTATATTAAAAAAAATAAATGCACTGACACTCACATTTATTTTAGAGATATCTCGGGTTGTGTAGCATATACACAAGCCTTTGCATTACTCATAAAAGGTATGACCATGCCCAGTAAAAAGAATTCTCGTTGAGAGGTCAAATGTTTCTTTTGACGAAATACTTGCTTTAAGATTGAGTAAAACTCGGCGTTGGGCAGATGTCTGCGAAAATGTACTGCAATACACACTGACATGTTTTGAAAACATTTAGAACTTCTGTTCGAACTTTATTTACAGCTCCGTGTTATTATTAAATAACATTTCTGAAGTCGTAAATATTATCGATTCCAGAAGACATGTCATAAAAACATATTTTTTGGATTTTCTGATTTTATATTTTTCTATTTGATATTCTGGTTTTATATTTTTGTATTTGATTTTCTAGTTTTATATTTTTGTAGTTTTTTGTAAAATTTTATAAAAAATGAAATATTTTTGTGTTTTTTTGATTTTCTGAATATACATAGGATACAAGAAGATGTGCCACCATCACTCTTCTTCTTCTTCTGCCAGTCTTTTCAGCGTGTCAGGAGACATACTTCTCGTTCCAAGCTTGTTGATAAGAAACTCAAGTCTTTCTCGTCCCAATGCCTTGGTAAAGATATCTGCCAGCTGATATTCTAATCGGACGAAGTATGGCTCAATCACCCCTTCCACTTGCTCCTTGATGAAGTGATATCTGATATCAATATGTTTGGATCTTGAATGTTGGACGTTGTTATAGCATAAGACAGTAGCACT
>BQNB010122420.1:2390-20289 GCA_026074375.1 Tanacetum coccineum
GTTAATAAGTAAGAGGTCAAGTTGGATCTTAGTCTTATTAGTAATTAGTTGAGTAATTAATTCTTTTAAGAATTTAATTATCAAAAATACTAAATTGAACTTTTGATGTTCTAATTAATTGTGTTATTCCAACATAATTCGTAAACGAAAGTTTGTTTTCTCATAAAAGACAAACATAGTCTCTTTTCCTGGTAAGAAGAGTGAGACTTACTCCTATCTCTTCTCATTGGCTGACAAGTATAAGATATGGTTATAATTGAATTTTTATCAATTATATTTAAACTCACTTTCAATCTCGGTTTTGAAAATTTTGAAATATTTTTGTAACTAGAGAACATTGTGTCTATAGCTACCAAATAATGACATCTTGCACTTGTCACGATGTATGAGTTTAACCGCAAATGAGTAAAGAAAATTGCTAGATGGTCTTCTACGTAAATTTTCTTGGACTCGATTGATTCCTTATAGTGCTAAACACCTTTGTGGCTATGCAGACCGATTAAGGAGGAATTGCATGCTAAAAAAATTTAAGTTAATGAAAGCATGGATGGCTAGTCCCTCATCTACATAAGTAGAATTTTATATACTCTATTCAATACCTAAGTACATTGCTACTTGTAGACATTTTAAGAGAGTGGGGAAGTAAATAAATTGTTATTTGCTATCTACTGGTGATGTAACACTAACAATGTTAACAATTCCAGTGAGAGCTTTGCGTTTTACTACTGAAAAGACATTCATGTGAGGTTGTCAAATTCAGTGGGAGCTACAAGATTCATTTCTTTGTGAGTTGCCCATATTATTTCTAGCTTGCTTTGAAATAATATATTACTTTCCGAATATGAACAACCATTGTCTAAAGGAAGATTGCATTTTATTTTATAGGATAACTACTTGTTGCTTTCCTGAAACGTTATCTATAGAATAATAATCCACGATTCCTTATTCAACATTATGGTTTGAAATCTACTTGTAATATCTATGACACTATCATATTGTTTAAACAATCGAACGCTTGTCGTATGGTTTGTCTACTTTAAATAATGTTGTCCCGTACACAAGTGGGAGAAATCTTAAGTGTGTGCAAGGAACAACATATAACAATATGATTATTGGTTTCTCTTGACCGCAAGGTAAGAAAACTAATAAATCTACTAGGACTTAAACACACAAGATGTTTGTTGCCCTATTACATTTAAGTGTCAAGATATATTATAAAGCTACTTCAGTACATTGACTACATGTTTTAGTCAAAATAATTATGGTTAATTATATAATCATGATTATGAAGTATGAAATTAACTTGAAATTATCATTGAACTCAAGAGTTTGCGTTCATGATTACTTTAGTTAGTATAATTATGTTTACTTGTTAAGACGTAATTATAAAGTCCTTGAATTAATCAATGACTGCTAACATAAAGTAAGTAGTAAAATTGTTGTGTCTTCTGTTACAACATTAAAACATGAAGTCCTTGAAATTATTCAGAGACCTTGTAACGTATAACTTGGACATGTTTCTGTTTTCTTGAAACAAATGAAGCATAGAGTTAACAAAGGCTTTGAATTATCAAAGACTACAATAAACGTAATAATTAGACATGTTTTGTTTTCTTGAAACACATGAACATAGAGTTGTTGTACTATTCAAAGATATATTTGGTTTTAAAATACTTTGTATTCAATTTAGCTCGACCCAATTGACAAGTATTTGATCCAAAGAGAATTAAGTTATCTAAGGAATTCTGATGGAGTCTCACAATTCTAATGCTCATAGAATACCACATTATTATGGTATGTCTAATGTGTTGAAACAAACTATATTCATATGGTTTGATTTCTGATAACTTAAATGGCTCTACCTCCAAAATCGATCAAGGTTAGAAATTTGCGTGTGTCAATGATACACTCAATATAGTTCCAACCTAGAAGGTATTCAAGACATTATAAATTTATACATTAGGGATGAGTCCCATTAAGTCTTGATTAAAGTTCTAAAATTTGTTAATATCTTATGAAGTATATTATTAACAAGCTAGAGATGAGAACTGTAAAATGTATTTTGTTGTCCCAATTAAGAACAATTTATTGTTGCTTAAATACTTAGTGTTTAGAGAAGTATCTCTTCTTACAAAAGTAAGTGGGAGCATCTAAAAATCTTGAAGATATTCAAGAACAAAATACATAACCTTCTGAATTCACTTGCTGATGTCATACTAAGGTTAAACATGAAAATGTTGAACCAAAGTATAATGTAACTCTCATTCATAAATCGGATACTGATGTGTATGTAACTGTAGAATGCTCAGAATCTGACATGATAATATCTGAAATCAAAATTAGCTTATATAAGTATGCTAATATAAGACTCTTATAGTAATATACATTTATATTATAACATGTATATCAATCATGAATATCAATCATGCATGCATCTAGCCTAACCGACTAATGCACAATTAGTGTATGTATGTCCCGTGAAAACCCCTTTGTATGAATGCAATGTTTGAAAACGGTTATAGTCCAGCAAAAACATTTGACCTGGTTCTCTATAACCTTGGCTCTTGATACCAATCTGTAACACCCCCAAATTGGGTCGCAGCGGAATAAGGGTCCGGGGCGTGTTACTTCTCAGATCAATAACACAAGATAATATAAGAACGACCAAAAAGTCGTTTAAAACTGATACATTGGATTTAATAAAGTATGTGTTACAAAAGCCCGAAGCTTTACTTGTTTACTTGTTATTATTACAAAGATTTCCAGCCCATAACAGATATACAAAATGTAATGCGACTAAATCTTTAATGCATGACTTCAAAATATAACCACCAATGTATCCTTCGCACCTCGTGCTTAATGACCTCCTGAAAAACATTGCATTTAAAAACGTCAACATAAAGTTGGTGAATTTCATAGGTTTATGTAAATGTATATGCAGGACCGCAAGACTTTCCCAGTGATAATGCAACAGATGCAGACATCACAAAATGCAATTACGTTTGCCTAAGCTCATGACACCGAAGCTCGACATAATTGAATACAATATATAAATATTGCCTACATTGCCCGTGATGATGTTCAACCCGTAACATCCAGTATCCGACATGATATACGTTCGTTTCCAGTGATAGCTAGTCACCCAAACGGGGAGGTCAATCCCAAATAGATCTATCTATAATCATTCGCGCTCACATTCCAGTAATTGACAGTTCATGATTCATGGGCATAGTGGGTTATCGCTACTTAGGCAACACGTAATCATGATAAAATATACACTTGCGTCCAATTTGTAAAACATGCATATGTTTCTCACCCCAAAAACTTGTAATTTAATAATTGTAAAACATGGGGCTATGAACTCACCTTGAGTGAGTAAACTGATAATAAAATATCCCAAGTAAAGACGCGTCACGCTAACGCCCGAATGCAACCTAGATATTATAGGTCGAATCAGTATTCAAGTACGTTGTCTAACAACAACCGTATATTAATCCTATATAGTTATCATCGTACTATCGTTCGGGCTATCATAATTTAAGAGGTCATGACATGACGTACGAGGAGTTAGGACACTTTAAATCGTAAATCCAACAACTCGTCAATACGCCATCCGAAGAAGCCTCATTATGAAATTCCCTAGTAATATAGCACTTTGATAACTAATAATATATATAGCTATATCACCATCTATTCGTTTAAGCGTAGTTAGGTTTTGGTGCTTTCGGGAATGCCGAAACGCGTTTTATCGCGAAATGTAAGCATTTTACGTAGCCAATAAAAATAAGATGAACAAAGTTATTAATTATCCTCATAATAATCATATAACACTTGCTTGATATAAACATTTAATCGTTTAATGCCCGTTTACATTGAATGATCATTTTTAGTTTACGCGATTTACTCCAAACGGGTACTGTAAGAAGACTTGCTGAAAGAAACGTCATCAAAGACAGTATGAAAAGAAGGGTGAATAAAAGACAGCTGTAAATGCTAAAAGAGGAAGATGAACGCGGTACAGCATTGGTTGTGATTTGGTTGACACCGAATCATTAGGACAGACTTCAACAGAGCAAGATGACAAAGCATGGTCAGGAATGACGATGTGATGATGCAGATTATCCGACCCATATATGACGAAGAGACTGGCTGAGGGTACAATTGACATGCTGGTTATAATATCTTTGTATTCGGACAACAGTTACTGTGCAACCTGAAATCATACAGACGTAAGGGTTGACAGTTATCCTGTAATCATGACTAGTTTAAAAGTCTATGCTTGATTATTCACTGATAACCAGACACTGAATACTCAAAACAATACTCGAGTCTTGAAAATATTATGCTCAACGGAGGAGAGTTGCCCAATTTCACAAAGATTTTTCAAGAATGGAGCAATTGATTGCATTCGACTTAAATATCAACATTCATCTAAACTCAGGGCAACATGGTCAATTTTGAAACAAACAAGTAATACAGCTAAGATTGACACGGGCAATTGATGTACTTGAAACAATGAACATCGAATTAGAACATAGTGTCGGCTACAATACGTAAGGAAAATGAGACCTTTGAAACAGCATTAAAAGATTTGTATGCTTCTAATACAATACGCGTTATGACTACAGAACAGACAACCTCTTTTTGCTTGCTATTATGTGATTTAAAAGTCAGATTAGGACACTGTTTTTGAATTTGCTGCTTTGAACAATGAATTAAGGAAGTTAAAGCGAAAATAGTTGTCGATTATAAGTTTGACAAAACATCAGTCGTGGGGAGGAATCGGTGTTACCATCCGTAAGGAAACCAATCTGTTGTTAGCCAACCGAATGCGTTTTAAATCTGAAAGGGCTCAAAAATGTCAAAACAACAGTTTGCTCCCAAGTTGATGTGATAAGATTTATTGTCAAAACAGGTCATCAACATTATTTGTACAGAAAACAGAATTAGCCTTTGCAAAACCTCGATCACATGATTGCATCTGTCATTAGGCATAGTTCTAAGAACCATGGCCAAGATTTAGTTTCAAATGACTGGTTCTAATCACTATCTAGATGAGCTAGGAAACAGACACAGAAGAGATAGGAAACTCAAAAAATAGTGTGATGCCTTCTGCTTAGATTTCAAAGCACTGCTGTGGTAGCAAACAAACTAGGGCAACAATCAGACATCTAGGAGTTTGCAGTATCTAAGAGTTATGCGTTAGATAACGGCTGTGCAAAGCAGATCATCTAGAGTTCTAGTTCTTATTTTTTTTCTCAGGATTCTAAACCTTTGTTGGTTATACAGTCCTAAGTGAGTCTATAATGCAAATCAGGATGTTGCATAAACAAAATCTGAAGGAAAGTAATTCAGTGTAAAATTTCAATCAATAAGACCAGAAACAGAGTAACAAACCAGTAGATCAAAAGGAGTCATACTCAGAAACCTGTAGCAGATCTTAACGGGAATGGTTTTTCCTAATAAGACTTCGAGAGTAGAGGAAAACATCTCTAGATCTATCTTAGTGGCAACCCAGGGTAAAATTTTCCAACAATTGTTGGTTTAGGTGGACTCTAAGGAAGGTTATTGACTCTTGCAACAAGCAAGGTTGACAGTGAACCCCATGGTTCAAATGTAGATATCCCTAAATATCATGAAGGCAACCAAAATCTGGATGTAAGTGCAGGTAAACACATCAATGTTAAGAAGGAACAAAGTCTTGATTCTAAGTGCATGGTACTTTGTAATGTAACTAGGGAAATTCCGAGTATGCTGTTGAAAAAGTGAAATCTCAGAAAACCATTATCAAAGTGGATACACAGATGATGATACAGAAAAAATTGACGTTGTTCCAACAGTTCAGACCTCAATCTCAATGTCAAATGCGTTGTTCACAATAGTTCAGGCCTCGTTCTAATGTCAAATGAGTTGATCACAAAAGATCAAGCCTCCACTCAATGTCAAATGACGTTTTTGAACAAAAACGGTTCAAGCCTCGACACAGTCTTTTCAACAGAGTTCATCAAGCAGCTGAGACGTACAATGTCAAATGAGCTGGATATGCTATTTGGTTCTTTGTTGACGAATTTTTTAATGGAGACAATCAAGTTGTTTTAATAGTCTTCCGTTGTATACTACTGATGCATAAATATACATGTCAACACAACCTGATTCAACTTATCCTCCACTCTAGCTACACTGCACTGCTAATGGACACTTTGATTGTAAATATTATTTATTCTTTTTTATTTTTTGAGTATAAAAAAAAATTGAAAAAGAAAATACAAAAATGATAAAGAAAACAACAAAAAGAAAATAGAAAAATATAAACCCCTAGAAAAACAAAATTAAATCAGAAAATTTCAAAAAATACCAATAAAGAATACTTCTCGGACATGTCTCTTGGAATGTTAAATTTTTACGTACTAGAAATGATGATTGATATCGACCACGGGCTGAGTATATGAAGTTCGAGCGGAGAGTTTCAATGCTTTCAAACATGTCATTTCTAAATTTTTCTCAATGACTTATGTACCTTTTCAGAGAAGCCTAATCGGTCGCTTGAATGTAACAGGAAGTGTACGCTCAGTGGCTCTATACTCTTTAATTAGAAGGAGAAGTTTCTATCAGATTTTTAAATTCGTTTGACACAATCTTCAAAAGAATTTCCAATGTCAAAATGTCCACAATATAATTTGTTGGTATTTTTTCCATAAAAAGTGGTTTTTGTTAAAATCGTGTGTTCAACACTCCCTTCTCGGGATTAATTTTCCAAAGAATGTCGTACAAAGATGTCATTTTATGTGCATCAATTTTGAGGGGGGCGCTTTTTCACACACCGCCTTATAAAGGTGTTGGAAACTCATAAATGTAATTTTATGTATCAAACAATTCTTGTGAAAATAAACAGAGGACCCTATAATGTCAATTAATTATATCATTGTTCACTAAGGGCATCTCACACGTCTTAAATTTGTCGGTTGTCATATCAATTTTTATTCCAATGTCAAGTTTTTAATAATTATTGGTTATCCAATATATGTTGAAGGGGAGCAAACGGAAAATGGAATTCATGCAATATGTCGTATAATTTTTCTCCCAAGAATTTTTCATGTCAATTTTAATCAATTTGATATTTCAAATACTAAGTGTATTTGTATTAAAATCAGGGGAGAAAATTATAATTAAAACTATGATATTAGATGAAGGTGTCTTAAGCTCTAAGAGCAATTTTCCTTCAAGTGTAACACTTTCGCTTGGGAGCAAGTGTAGGGGGAGTATTTGAAAAAAAATGTCAATAAAGTTGGGTTTATGGTTCGATACTTTCACCCAACAAATATTATTTCCAGAGATTTGAAGTCCTCCGGAGGTTAGGTATAGGATATACCGTCCTACGATCTAAAGAACCGGTGGATCTACCAAGGACACTCCTAGTTAGAAATAGCCTTCTTAGGTTGGATTGGAGAAGAATGTTATAAGGAAAAAATGGAGAAGATTGAGCTAACTGGACAATCACAAAAAGGTGTTAGTAATGACGTCTTGGTAAGCCTTGCCGGGGTTTGGGAAGCAGAAGAAATGTATGGAATAAAGGGTGAAAAGACAGAAGCCCTCCATACACCTTAGCCAGAAACGGAGGTCAATCCTACTTATCAAAATCACATGATGATTGTTGCATATGCGACGACTTATGGAACCGTGATGCAATGCACAACCCTTCCCAACATTCGGTTCTCTCAAAAGAAACTGTCTCATTATGTCGGGATACACCCGTATATATTGGAATTCAACTGAGATAGTTGCTATTGAAAAGGAGGGCAGTTGCTAAGCCTTCGATTACATAAAAACAATAAAGTGCACAACGTGTCTCGCGAAGAAGAGATAAAAGTATACATTCTTAGGACACAATGTCAAACATATTTGTTGAACACACATAAAGTTCAAAGTTTGTAACAAAAGAGTCTACGATTATCCTTGAGCTCTTGCCAGGAACAATTCCGAGTGATATTAAGTATTCACAAATAAAGATGGAAATCTGTTGGCAACATTCAAACAAGCTCTGGTCGTGATTGCACGATTTCCTGAAACGAGCTTGATGCTAAAGGATATCGATTTTGGTCAGTAAATGAATTGGACGACTTAAACAGGAAAGATAGTCACTATCTGCTTCACACTTACGTGTTGTCAACTTTGGACGTTCCGTAATGAGAACTAGCAAGCATGGTGATTCTAAAACTCGGTGTAGCGTCCTACGCTTTGAGCTGGAACCCCTCGTCAAGGATATTCTTGAATCTAACCTAGATCACAGGACTAAGCTTTATATATTAAACGGGAAACCGGAAGGTTTTATTAAAGCAACCTGCAGTCAGATGAATGGAAAAGCTATTCATTTTTATTGCTAACTGTCTTATTCAGGTTTAGACGACGGTGTTGCAGCCACCTTCAGGACGTCGGATTCATAAACACATGCTCCTACTAAGTTTCAAAACCCATCGTTCAACTTCAAGAAATAAAACTTCCCATCATCAAAGAGTCAACGTCAATAAAGAATTGTCATGGGGGGAGATTGTTAGACTTATAATTCACATATGATCAAACAAGAATGTTACACCTGGTCAGGACTGTTGGTCCAAGAGCACACGGTTGATCTAAGAAAGTCAACTTAAGCTGATTCAAGTGTATAAGAAGGAGATGATGCAAGATAAACATCTCACGAAATCAAAGTCACAAGGAAAAAGGCCTCAAAAATAGATACAAAGTGGAGGAACAACGATTACAAACTAGACAAGCCATACAAGGCAAAGCATTAACATCAAACATCATATCTTCAATGTCACCGGGTGAGTGGACAAAAAAGAGTTTGAAGAAAGAGACCTCAACATTGGGGGAGATTGTTAGCCTTAATTATATTAAGTCAAACCATGATGTTATGGTCTTACAAAGTACAAATAGGTTTGTATTTAATAGGGTAGTCGGGGTACAACGGGTGGACTTGTAATCTAATATTGTCGTGTAGTTTCGGGCTCAACGCAACGATATGTCCAAGCGGCCCATGTAGAAAGCCCATACGCTATAGTGGCATTGGGTCACTAGAAACCATTCCACACAAGGAGGGGGTGTTGGTTACCCTTTGCATAGTTAGTGTGTGTGTAATTCTTCCATTCTTAGTTTTCTCTAATAAATCTTCCACTTTTCTTTCTATCTTTCAATCTTTTGGCTTCTTTGGTATAGTTATGTGTTGAAATGGATATAAGCTTTTTGGGATAACATAGGTTTTATTGAAATCTGACATATGGGAATTAAGGATCATATTAACTCTTTCTTAATGAATTCTCTTGCTGAGGACGAATGTTTCATCAAAAGGTTCTGAGTCTTATCTTAGTAATTGACATTAAGTTTTCTAATCTTTTCTTTATGATTACTATTGCTAGGACGGTGTGTAATCAAGGTTCATGGTTTAAAATATCTTTCATAAAGTATACAAGATAAAAAAACCAAGTGTGGATTGGTTCATGCTATTGATTTTGATAATTCCCCCTCATCCATTATTACTGATGATCAAATATAAATATATCACAAGTCTTGCATAATAAGATAACTAACATGGGCCAAGCCCGATAGAAGTAATAAAAAAAAAAAACCCAACTTTTTTTTTTAGATGGGCCTTATATTATTGGCTAATACTCCCTTGC
Source organism: Tanacetum coccineum (assembly GCA_026074375.1). Classification (NCBI taxonomy): domain Eukaryota; kingdom Viridiplantae; phylum Streptophyta; class Magnoliopsida; order Asterales; family Asteraceae; genus Tanacetum; species Tanacetum coccineum. The sequence continues at coordinate 12,062 of BQNB010122420.1, forward strand.
AGTTGGAATGGGAGGACTTCAGATGTTCAAACTGGAACGAAACTCAAGAAATAATACACTCGGAAGACCCTTGGTGAAGATATCTGCATATTGAAACCGAGAAGGAACATGAAGAACACGAACTTGTCCAGAAGCTACGAAATCACGAACAAAATGTATATCAATCTCAATATGCTATGTACGTTGATGTTGAACCGGGTTAGTGGACAAATAAACGGCACTAAAATTATCACAATAAACTAATGTGGTGGTAAAAATGGAGCATGAAGCTCGCACAAAAGATTACGCAGCCAAGTAGTCTCAGTAACTACATTAGCAACACCTCTATATTCAGCTTTTGCACTAGAGCAGGACACAGGGTCACCTGCAAGCTTGGCAGACCATGACAATAAGTTGTCACCAAGAAAAACACAATAACCTGAGGTAGATCGACGAGTAACCGGGCAACCAGCCCAATCAGCATCAGTATAAGCAGTAAGCTGAGATGTAGATGATACATGAAGCTAAAGCCCATGATCAATAGTACCATGCACATAGCGTAAAATACGCTTTAAAGCAGCCAAATATGGTTCCCGTGGATCATGCATGTAAAGACAACCCTGCTGAACTGCGTAGGAAATGTCAGGGCGGGTAAATGTGAGATACTGAAGCTCACCAGCTAAGCTCCGATATAACGTAGGATCACTAACAAGATCACCATCAGCTCCTAATTTAGACTCAGTATCGACATGAGTCCTGCATGGATTACACTTTTGCATATGTGCAACGTCAAGTATTTCTAGTAGCCTAAGTAGACTGTGATAAAAATAAACCTGTAGATGATCGCTGAGCAGAAATACCAAGAAAATAATTCAATGAACCAAGGTCCGTCATAGCAAACTCACCATGAAGCAAAGAAATAACCCGTTGTAAGAAAGCAGAAGATGAAGCTCTAAGTATGATATCATCCACATAAAGCAGCCCAATGTAAGCAAATTAATGTCGAACACGATGAATATATATAAAGAGAGTCAATGTTTTACTGTTGAAATCCAAACACGGGTAGCTATAACAGCCAAGGTTTGAAACCAGCCATGCTGAGGCTTGCTTAAGCCCATATAAAGAACGCTATAGATGACACACATAATCAGGTCTCTTAGGATCCACGAACCCAGGAGGTTGATGCATATAAACTGTCTCTGATAAATGGCCATGAAGAAAAGCATTCTTCACATCTAACTGATGAATAGGCCAGCTGCGAGACACATTAAATACTTTAAAAACAGTGCGTATAGTGGTGGTTTCAACAACAGGCTAAAGGTCTAGTCATAATCACTGTACTCTTGCTGACTGCGGCCTATTAGCCACTAGACGAGCCTTCTATAGCGACTCAAAGATCATATGCATGATACTTATGTTGAAAGTACATAGATCTACAATATTAACGTTAGTGGTTTAGGGCATAAAGGCCCCACGTACTGTTCGTAATTAAAGCATTATATTATCTAAAATAGCCTTTTGCCCAATTAGGTACGAAGGGCATGATAAGCGACCAAAGAAGGGGCGAGGTAGTGGTAGTGTGAAATCAATCGATAAATGGGGTTGAGATACGTCCTTTGCAGAGAGACCATCAGGCCGAAGTATTAGATATAGTCACGGTATTGGGGTGCGCAGGGCTGCGGGGTATTTTGGACAAAAGGATTTTATAGGTGAATTAGGTTGTTGGGCCGAGTTGGCCGGCTGTGAAGATGGGGCAGATTGGGCTAGCATTTGAGGTGGAACTGGTTGGGCTCGTGGAGGAGTGGAAGGTGATGTGGCGATGGGAGTTCTAGGGTGAAGGGATGGGACTGGAGAAACGGTTCCAATAGGATTTATTGGTGGTTTGTAGAATAAGAGGGTGGTTGAAGGTGGTGTAGAAGGGTGTTAAATTTGTGCAGGTAAATAAAATTGGTAAGTAAAAAAATCATTTAATTAGCGATTGGAGCTGCAATGTCATGGATCCAAAAGGAAAACATCCCCATCAAAGGTCACATGAAGAGAAATGATGATTTTGTTAGTTGATAAGTCAAGGCATCGGTATCTGCGATGATGAGATGGGTATTCGAGAAAAATACAAGGCGTGGACCGTGCTTGTAACTTGTGGTCAACATCTAAATGGGGGTAGCAAAGACACCCAAATACACAAAGGTCATGATAAATGGGTTGTTTATGGTATAGTTTGGTGAAGGGTATTTCATTCTTAATAGTGGTAGAGGGTAAGATATTTAAAAGGTGTGTAGCCATATTAAGTGCTTCGACCAAATAAATAGGAGGGATGTGGGCTTGAAAAAGTCAATATAATTATGGTTAAATTATATGATCATAATTATGAAGTATGTAATTAACTTGAAATTACTATCGAACTCAAGAGTTTGCGTTCATGATTACTTTAGTTAGAATAATTATGTTTACTTGTTAAGACGTAATTATAAAGTCCTTGAATTTATCAATGACTCATAACATAAAGTAAGTAGTAAAATTGTTGTGTCTTCTTGTTAACACATTAACATGATGTCCTTGAATTATTCGGAGACTTATAACGTATAACTTGACATGTTCCGCTTTCTTGAAACACATGAACATAGAGTAAACATAAGGTTCTTGAATTATTCAACGACATATAATGTATACTTGACATGTTTTGTTTTCTTCTAAACACATGATCAAAGAATTCTTGAATTGTTCTGTCTTCTTGTGAACACATGAACATGAAGTAAATGTACTTATTCAAGAAAAATACATTATAGCATGCGCTTGGTTGTTAAATACTGTGTATTCTAATTTGGCTTGACCCAATTGGTGAGTATTTGATCTAAAGAGAATTAAGTTATCTAGGAATTTCTGATAGAGTCTCACAATTCCAATACTCATAGAATACCACACTATCATGGTATGTCTAATGGGTTGAAACAAACTATATTCATATTGTTTGATTTCTGATAATTATAATTGCTCTACCTCCAAAACCTATCAAGGTTAGAAATTTGCGTGTGTCATGGATACACTCAATATAGTTAAAACCTAGAAGGTATTCAAGACATTATCCTTTGATGGGGAATAGAATCCCATTATGTCCTTGAATAAAGTTATAAAATTTGTTAAAAATCTTATGAATCATATTATAACAACTATAGATAGAACTAAAAAAATGATTTTGTTGTCCCAATAAGAACAATTTATTGTTGCATAAATTCTTAGTATTTAGAGAATTATCTCTACTTACAAAATAAATTGAGATCTATAGATTTGAAGATATTCAGAGACAAAAAACATACCTTCTGAATTCACTTGTTGATTGTCATACTAAGGTTATAACATTAAAATGTTGAACCAAAGTATAATGGTAACTACTATTCAAAAATCTATAAGTATGCCCATCAATGAATGATATTTTTATACAATGCTGATAAATATTAGTTTAAAGTGGTCTAATTACACCTGCTAACTAATAAATGGAATTATCACATCTTATCTGAAAAAGTATCTTAAACTATGAATGTAAGATGCTATCCATTAAAAAAACAATCAATGTTTTTTGAGATTGATTGGTCTTTTCACCAAACAGTAGAAAAAAAATTTGTGAGGTGAGAATGATTTTCTTTTGAAGGAAGGCTCATAAGGACAAGATTATATACATATTAATGTCTGACTGATGACAAGAGTTTTTAATCTTACTTAAGCAATTGACTATGATTAAATCTTTCTTGAATACAGGCATTAATTATATAAAGATAACTAATTGTCATACGGATTTCTTGAATCTGACGTATGGCGAATTAAGGATCATAACTCTTTCCTTAATGATTACCTTGCGAGGACGATGAGTAATCAAAAGGGTTATGAATCTGTATTTTTTTTACACAACTAATTTGTATCACTCTTTTCATTATGAATACCTTTTGCGAGGATGGTGTGTAATCAAAAGGTTATGAGTTTAAAATAATATTTATAAAGTATACAAGATAAAAGAATCCAAGTATGGATTAGATCATGCATCTAGGAGCGAGATCTTAAGTATAATCACAATATAATTTCTGATTAAATTAAGAAAAAAATAACCACCTTAGTACATTGACATCAATGGAGCACTATGTTTTTTCGCTTAAAATTCATTTGTTTTAACAAATTTAAGGTATTATTCCATCTAGATAGATTGAATCCTTGAGTTGGAAATGAAAACATCACTTGGAATTTAGGAATAAAACAAACACCATGGAATAAATGTTTAATGAAATAAACATATGCGGAAATTAAGTCCAACACAATGCAATACATAATTGAAGCAAGTTTTAAATGATATATTTCACTTGAGATAATTTAATACATGGATGGAAACCTTGTGTTTTTAATGAAGGATCCATCATGTATATCTTATATTGTGTATGAGACTGGTTGTTACTTTTGCACAAGAGCAAGATGAGATACAACAACAATATTTAATTAAGAGTGTTTAGATGACTGATAACAACAGTACCTAATTGAGAGTAATTTAGATGACTGTTAAAACAAATGTTTACGAATTATATAAGGCATAGTGTTGTTTGTGTACACATGATGCTAGAGAATAATCAATTCTAGTTGAAGTAGGATTTCATCATTTATGATAAATCTGCTAACTAGATATGCTCATATTAGGGTTATAGTTGCAATACACATTAAAGAATAAGGATACTTTACATTTTAAAAACTTAAGATGACTGTCTCAATAAGTATGTTGTTTGAGCTACAAATAAACCTCGTTAAAGGTTTGACACATTTTCATAACATGATTCTTGCAATTGTATGCAAATGATCACAGTACGACACTCATCATAGCGTTCAAATTCTTCACAATTTGTGAATTTTGAAACAAGTATTCGAAAATTTACTTAGATAACTATTTAGATGTCTTGTAAAAAAAAAGTTGAGATGTTTGATAGCATTAGACTTTCAACTTGCAAAATTATTTTTCATGCATATCTGTTTTTATATTTGGATAATTGTAGACGTAAGAACCCAAAATTTTTTAATTTTTTGTACTTTTCGATGAATAAAGATACTTGGTATTTGTTTTTCATTCATATAATAATTGTTATTCTATATTTGTATGTTTAATCCTTGAATAATTTATCATTCTAAATATGTCTATTGTATATGGGAATATTGTTACACAAGAAAAATGTGAGTTGGTTATATTCTTTGAATATATGGATGGTTCCCGCCAAACTCATATGTTATTCACAAGATATGCATATTGGACACCCAACTTTCAAAAATTACTTTATGGATCCTTTGTCCATAAGAAAAATTTTTGAAAATGGTTATTAAGTATTCTAACTTGAGAATACTAACAATTTCTGGTATGTGTTGAATATCACTTTTTAATTCAAACAAACGCTAACCTGAATATGGTTTTAAAAGGCTATTATAAGGAATTTGATGTGAAGCACATTCACAACACTTTATTCAACCAAAGAATTTGTTTCCTCCACTTGTATGTGCATATGATACCATTGACGCCTCTCCAGAATAATCAGATAATTGTTGGCCGCACCCAAAGGGGAATCCTAGATTATTCGTGATTACAATTTATATAATCTTATTATGTTTTCTATACAAGATCTAAATGTTGAAACTATATGGAATAATTAAGATCCATATCCATGTTTTAACCGATCTGAACAAAGTATGATTTAGCAAAGATACATAAACCCATGCTACTGAAATGTTTTGAAACTTGATCTCAGACTTTTTCTAGTTTTAAAAACGCATGTTGAGATGTTGCTAGACGTTTCCGCGTTATATAATGGGGCAGTCTGCTACGTCCACTCCCAAGTGTGAGCTGTTAGATTATGGGTATTTGACTACCACCTGATACACTAGAAATGTGTGAGCCTATTGGGGGCACACACGTTAAGACACGAAGAGTACGTTTATTATGTATTTGATATATATAACTCGTTTATATTTATTAAATATATAATATGTTTCACGAAATATATTTAAACGGTCGTTAGTTTTCGTTGGACGCTTAACTAATATTAGATATCTGTTAAATAAAAATAAAGAGAAGGGCTTAAAATGTCGAAATGAAAACCCTTGTCCTCCTCCCAAAGGTGCAGTTTTTGGAGGTCTAGAAAGGATTTGTGTACAATTAATAGTGATAATGATGATGTTTAGGAAAATGAAGAGTTTATAGCTAAAGACTTGAAGATTTATCTTCAAAGTTTTAGAGTTTATCTACAATTAAGGTTGAGGTGCTATATAAACACCCCATACCTCTTCTTATTAACTGGTCCCACACAAACAATTCATACGACCCAAGATATCCCAAAGGTAAAAAGAAATTCGTTCTCTATACCTTTTCCACCAATCAAATTCAATATAACCTTTTAAGGTTTAGTGCTATTCGAATTCCAAGGCCAGTATATAACAAAGATGTTATATCTTTGTTAATACTTTTGTTTGGTAACACATATTCTCTTTTATAAATGATTCAAACGTATCTCTATGTAGAGATTTGGATCAGTTCATATGTACACTTGGTGTTGGTTACGTGAAGCAACGACTAGCATCGTGACGTGTTTGTTTGACGTGTTGTGTGAGCAACCGTAGAGGTGGTATCTTAACCACTTTGTTTCATTACATTTGTTGTTGACTTCAAGGGTTAGTTTTCTTGTTTACCTTTTGTTTATTTATTGTGTGTTAATCGTTTACACCTTACTTGATCCATATCCGCTGCGTACTCGTGGTTGTTAATGGTTAACAGTTTATCAAATTACAATAACAACTATACTACATATAAAGCAAATTAGTATCTCTTTTTACATTTAATGCAAAAAATTAAGTAACACAAGTTTTGATGCACATTGTATAATTTTTAATGCAAACAACAAAAAGTTGAAATTCAATAATACAAACATTCATGCAATATGTACAATTAACCAATGCATAAATACATACTTATTGAGTGGTCGACACATTTAATGTTTTTCTTAAAACATACAATACTAATTAATGTAATTTTTAAAACACCCCTAAAATGAAAAGTACATGTTATTATACACATTGTACAAAATAATAAAACACACAAAGCTTTATACAATTTATATGTTAATACATGTAGTTTTGAAAGCTGGACCAAACCAACGGGTTCAACCGGGAACATGAGTGGTCAGCGGTTCGGTTAGCAAATAAAAGCGAACTCAAAACGAACTGGAGAGAACCGGTCAGAACCTATAAAAATGGTAAACCGGACTGAGATCATTTTTTTTTGTATTTTTTCGGTTAATCACAGGGTACCCGCCGCCGCAACGCACGGATACCCTGCTAGTCTCCTTTAACTATCTAAGCAAATGTTTCCTGTTATTCATTAAAATTGCAAGTTCAACTAATTTAATTGGATTAGTGATGCTCACATGTAAGACTGCAAAATGCTTGACTTGTTATCCACAAAATTAGTCTACTACAATATATTACCAATTTACTTCTATAATAGTTATCTCGAAAAAGAAGAAAAAAAAAGTTGATGAACCATACAAATTATCCTTCATGACACCATCCGAGAACACCCACTAATATAGGGGTACAATTATAGAATGCTAACACCAACTTACATATACAATATACATGGGTATATTAGGTTATCTTTCACCAATGTGGGATTTATAAACAACATCTTTATTTTAGTAAGATACCGCCAAAGCACGTATAAGTTATGGACCTCATCCTCTTCATACAACAAAGGAACCCACCAAACAGGTACACTACTACAAAAAGGGCATTGAGCCCTGTTGAAAATCATCATAGAGGGTTTTTCATACGGGCTTAAAGGTGAGGGGACTCTATTCGAAATGCATATAGAGCCCGGTTTTAAAAACGGGCTCTATTTGTTGTTATAGAGCCCGGGTTTCTACATAAAACATGACTCTATGTGAATAAAAAGGTAAAAAAAAACTAAATGAATTTGTTGCTCTTCATTTCCGGAATGAGAACATAGTATTGATTCAAATAAGAAAGACCCATTCACGTTTACAAGTTTACAACTGAATTCTTGCAAACACCACATCTAAAAAGATACAAGCCAACTTTATTAACTACTTGAACATAAATGAAAGTAAAACATACACCATTGACATCACTGTAAGTCTCGTTGTTGTCACCGCCTTTGAATAACTCCCAATTTGCCTTTAGAACTGAGAATCGCGCAACATGAAGAATACATAATAAAT
>BQNB010122421.1:0-20289 GCA_026074375.1 Tanacetum coccineum
GCATAAGCTTGTGAAAGAACATAAGAACCGTTATATCCCAAACCCAACTTCCATAAGTTGTCCCAAAAAGTTTTTTGTTCATTTGTAAGCAACTGAAGTGTTTCAGTTGATTTGCCCATTTTACAAACAACATTTTCAAGATCTTTGTTCTTAGCTTGTAACTGAATGATGTCATTAAGATATTTTTCCTCTTTGTCACGCTGTGTTTGATTGAAAATCGTTTGTGTCTTTTGATATTCCTCTTTTTGTCTTTTATAGTCAACAACAGCTAAGTCCAATTTATCACGTTATTGTTTTAGATCTCGAATGATATATTGATCACGAATAAATTAAGACTGAGCTTGTTGATTAAAATGTTTTGCTTTGCGATCAGCCTCAAGAAATTCGTTAAGATAATTGTTATTCCATTTGATGTTTTCCAAAACCCAGACCCTTTCCTTATACAACTCAAGCTGACTAGTCAAAGTCTTGTTTTGTTGTTGTACTTTTTGAGCAAATAATTGTTGTTCCTCATTTGATTTCATTTTTCTGATTTAGCACAACGAACCCAAGTAAATTTCAACACAAACCCAAAAATTCAAAGGAAATGATTAATCACTTTTGGAAAAATCTACCCGCAATTAAAATCCGTGAACCAAAATTTATACCACAAATTTAAGTTCAATCCGAATTTGATATTCATGCATCTCAATATGTCAAGTGTATCCAATCCAACTGGACCAATTATGATTGCACAAATTAACTCATATCAACCCACATAAAATTTTCGGTAATGTAGTGTTAAGGAAATGAGACCCAAATCAAACTTAACCCTAAAAGTATACCCTATAAAAAACTAGTAATCCCTAACCCTACACACACTTCACACGCCTCTTCTTTTTGATATATCACTCACACGATCACAAAACACAATCGCTATTACACATACATTCACGCCTCTTTTTCATTTTTACATCTCAGTCACACAACACAACACTCAATCATACTCACTCATAAATCAACTTTTCTTTTGATAAAACACACTCACCCGTAGCCTTCTTGTCTATTTCTTTGTTTATAAACTCAGAACCACTAATCAAATGATCCCTTCAAGATTGTTTCAAAGGTAACAGGTAAGATTGTTTTTGTTTTTGTGTAAATCGAAACAAATGAAAGGAATGAACACTCTTGTTCTTTGACTTTCTTTTGAGTTTTCAAAAATTTAAACAAGAAGTGAAAACTTCAAACTCGGTCTATGATGATAAGGGTTTTCATGAAGAAAAGGTCTTTAAATCTTTCAAAAAGAGATGCGATATAAACCTAATCTGAGATCTTGTTTGTTTTGATTTTATTTTCTGTTTGTTTTCAATCGATGATGACTTTGGTTCTATTTCTTTTTGAGAATAGAATGAAATATTTTTGAAAGAACCAAACTGAGATTGAGTGATTTAATTTTCGTTTGATATGAGATGTTGTGATGAGGAGGATGGGAAATAGATCGAGTCGGGGTTGATTTTGAGTGGTGATGATGGGTTAGTTGTTTGTAGATCTAGGGGTTGGTATTTATTCGGATCTGTGATGATGGTTTTTTTTCGTATGATTGAGCTTCTAAAAGTCTCGATTTGTATTGAGCAATCACGAAAATAAATCTAAGATCTATTGGGTATGTTTTATGGATAACGATTTCCGAAAATGATCTTTTGTCGAAATTGAGTATTGAAAATGATCTTTTGTCAAAAAAAAGATCTTTTATTCGATTCCCAAACTGAGAATGACGCTGAGATTATTTTTTTTCATTTCCGAAAATGATCTTTTGATGAAATAGAACAGTTTTCTATTGTGTTACAAATCTTTTAAGATCTTATTAACTCAAACACAAATACAAAGAAAGAACTGAGATCTGACTAATCTTTTATTCTTTTTCTTTGATTTAAAATCCAGTAATGAACTCGAATCTAGATCAGATCTGAATCTATTTTCAAACAACGTGTTTCTAAAAATGTGTTGACCAAAAACCGAGTTTTGAACTTTGACCAAAAGACAAATTTTATAAAATTCGATAAAAACAGTTAGAGAACCGAGTTTGACTAGTCAACTTCCGAATTTGAGAATTGAAATGACTTCTTACTGAATTTTATATTAAACACAAATAAGCACAGTTTGAACTAATTTGGTCATGATTCTTATGATAAAACCGTAAGCAATCAATCTCGATAAAACCGAGATTAGCAAAATAAGCTCAAAATAAGCATATTTGACTTGATATTGACTCGATAAGCTAACGAAAATCAGAATAAGCTGAAAATGACAGAATAAGAAACTCAAAAAATAAGCACTTAACCAGAATAAGCACAGCAAATCAGGACCGAATAAGCTCGAAATAAGCTCAAAATAACCTGTCGAAATAAGCAGTATGAATAAGCTCTCCTAAGAAACACTAAATTGCTCCTGCAGCTCTGATACCACTTGATAGGTCTTAAATTTAGGATTAATAAGCAATAGAGTATGTGTTTAGGTGTAGTGTGTGTGTTTATTCTAGAAAGAGAAAGATAGCAAGTAGAAAGAGAAAGAGAGAGGAGGAGGATTAGAGAAATGAGATTAGAAGACACACCACACTAATAAGGTGGTGGTGGGGTATTTATACCCAATTACAAGGAAGAGCAAGGAGCTCTTGTTTCTTAGCTTTTTGCTATTTGACGGTTCTTGTGACTTTATTTAAGTCACGAGCCTATCACCTAACCTATTACACAATATTATTTCTCTATTTATTACATGACTTTTATCTCAATAAGATCGTCACTTTTATCATTCCTAACAAATATTAATGTTCTAGCAATGGATTTTGAAGATATGGTTAGTTATCTTACTAGAAAAATCCCTAAACGCTTCACTACTTCATATTACACGTTGCCATCAAACCACACGTTATCAGGTCTTAAAGCAATTAATAATGATTATGATACTAATGTTATGTACGACATTGCAAAAGTTGCTGGAAAGCTCCAGATTTATGCTGCTCATCATCCTATAGATTTAAGCACGGTGTTGATTCCAAACGATGGTTCTTTGGAAAAATATTTTGCATGTATCATTTCAAAAGAAACAATATTAAAACAAAAAGAGTCGCTCCGATATCTACATCAAATGCAGAAAAAAACAAGGTTCGATTACTATGAATTACTTGGTAAACTAGGCTTTATTGATAAAACAAAACCTACTAAACCCTATACACAAACCATTTTCAATTTTCTTGTTCATAATAATGGGCAATTGGTGATCGGCGACAAAAGAGACCCAGTTTATGTCAATGGTGGAACAGTGAACATCACCATTCCAAGAATGAAACTACAAGAGATGAAACAATATTTGTTTAATATTGTTGGTAAAAATATTAATGCTCTTTATTATACAGTACCTTACAATGGCTTTTCAATCACCGTCAAACTAAGAAACAACTACGATATGCATGTGATGTTTGATATATCTTCAGCACGAGGCAAATTATAAATTTACATTGACCACGTCGGTGTAAATTTTATTATACATAAATATATATACCCAAATGCAGAATTGGTACAAATGATGAATCATGTCATAACTGACTACACAAGTGACAGTGAAAAGGAAAGAAAGGAGGTTACACAAAATGATTACACTTATGATCAAATGATTGAATGTGCGGAACAAGAACACTTTGAAGACGAGGAAACTAAAGAAGTTCACTGTCATACGGAAATATGGAAGAATCGTACGTACAAGTAATGATTATGCATGATGTATCACATACGGTTTAAGCATGTTTTTTCCTATGTTTCTCAATAGTTCTAGTCGTTTGTATTTTTTTTTAATAATCCTTATTTCTCAATACTTCTAGTGGTTTCCCCATCTGCACTAACTTACTGACATTGACAAGACAACTTATTGACAATGTCGTTTATCACTTAAAAATTTAAGCGATTTCTAACATGATTTAACAAGTCATTTGGTTTTTCAGACATTTATATGACAAAGACATGATAACAACCACCTATACATTTCCCACAATATCAACTAGCATAGCATTCACAATCCACTATACTCTTACATACACAACTTTTATAATCATCAAAACCTATGGCCTATTCTGCAAATTCAGTGCGTCAAACACTTCTTAAAAGACTACAAACAGAACTACAAGCTGAGGTCACACTTGCAAATAAGTTGTCGTGCTAATCGACTCGTGTTGCTGAGCAAATGCGTATTCTTGATGATGTTGCATGCTATGCCATTAACGAGCCTTAATAGCTATGGTTTACATGCTTTGCTAATGACCCACGAGTCAGATATACGTATCACACACAACTTGAGGACAACAAGAGACGAATTGTTGAGAAGCATTGCTGAAAAGCAAAAATTCATTTACAATTATAGGGCAATATAGAATCTAAAATCATGTAGCTTCAAACAGTACTATGTCAACCATGTTTGTAGTTGTTTGTTGTCTTTTTTATGTTTTCATTTCATAAGAATAAGGTTGGACGTCTACAAAGTAACTTGTTGTTTTCTTGTTTGAATTGCTTTGAATGAATAATGTCAATTTAGTAATCAATGGAAATTTTGTTTATGACACAATTCAACTATCTTTTACTAGAGCAGATAAGACTAGACAATGACAATTTGTTTATCGCTTAACCATTTAAGCAATTTGTGACATCAATGATAAGACTAATCAATGACAGTGTTGTTTATCTATCAAAATTTAACACACTATATGACATGATGTGATAATTCAGCTCATTTTTCAGACATTATATGAATAATGAATGCAAATGTCCAAAAATTACAGCTTATATATAGAGATAAATAAAGGTCTCTCAGTTTCACAAACAATAATTCTCCTCAATCAAATTTTAATTCTATTTTCTTATTTTCTACCATGGCTAATAACCCAAATGACGTTAGATTAACTGTCCTAATGAAACTACAAGAAGCTATTGATGAAGAGGCTTGTTTGGAAGAACAAATTTTTGGCTTAATGAAATAAATTTTCAAAACAAAAGCTATTGGATTAACTGTCTCAATTCAAATAAATTTTCAAAACAAAAAACACAAAAACAAAAATAACAAAAAACACACAAATGACACACTTTGAAACATCGTATCGTATTCATATTAACTTTATTTCCAACATTTTTTTTTCATTGGGTACAGCTCATCAAAGAGAACACAAATCACGTACAAAAACATTTATATAAAAAATATACAAATACTAGAACGTTGACAGAAGATGCACATTGAATGCTTTCAAATATTATTTTAAATAACTAAATCCTAAACACTAAAACAAAAAAATTCACGATTGACCCACTTTGATTCATTGTATCGTACTCATATTAACTCTATTTTCAACAATTTTTTGTAAATCGTGTTTAAAAAAAATAAAATAAAACATATACAGATAATAAAACGTCGGCAAATTTTAAGCATAAGCAGTTTTGAATAAAAATTTAGTTACAAACTAAATAAATCCTAACAAATGCAACAAATAAATCCTAACAAATGCAACGGCAAAAGAAAGGAAAAAAGGAACAAATAACAAATAAAATCAGGACCACCATTTTTTAATCTCGCCCGAAAAGTCAGGCGACATCTGACTTAGGGCCCTACTATTTTTTTATTTCGTAACATTTTTTGGGTAGATTCCTAATTATTTGACACGTGCTATGTCGCTCAAAAATTGTATCACTCTCAAAAATTCAAGCGACATGTTTGTCCATTTTGGATGTTCATAAATATTTGTCCTCTGCAAACAATAAGAGTAAAAAAGTGTCCACTGCGGTAATTTTAATTATAGGTATATAATACCGACAACGTTCAAAGTCCAAAATTTATAGTCCCCATTAACTCGACTCATTTATTTATTTAGTCCTGCAAAATATTATTAAAAAAGGTAAAGTTAATCAAAGATATTAATAAAAAATTTAAAGGTTGCATCAACTAACTTGCAAGTTTGCATGCATGAAATTTCTTACCTTTAACACATCGATATTTCATTAATAGTGAAGAGGGGGAGGGGAACTATATAAGTAAGGTTTATAGGGTGGTGGCGGTGGTGACTTGTATACATATGGATGCTTTGGGGGTGGTGGGGACTTATAGACTGGTGGAGGAGGTGGTGGTGACTTGTATACGTATGGATGCTTTGGGGCGGTGAAGGAGACTTGTAAACCGGTGGAGGTGGTGGTGGTGTGTAAATAATCTTATTAAAACAGATAATAACTTCTTGAATCTCAATTCAAGAAGATCAATAACACAAATCTTACAATCTGATCTCAATCAAACAAAGACTACCATTGCTAATCAGGTATAGCCCTATTATCAAGATTGTTAATAGTCTTACAACTCAGAAAACAAGAGATCAAGATGATCACAAAGAATAGAACAAATTAGAGTTTTGAGAGAGAAAGCAATAATCAAAAAGTGAATATCCACAGCTGCAATTCAGCTTATATAGGGCTCCAAGATTCCAGAAAACCCGCTTAAGTCCCTCAACAATGCAACTTCATTCAAAGAGCTCCAAAACTCCAATATAACTGAAAACAAGAATAAGAGAAAAACACAATTAGTCCTTGAACTTTTGTTCTAGGGATAAGTTATATTTTAACATCCCCCCTTAACTTGAACCTAGAACACATCAATCATTCCCAGTTTTGAAATCAAATTTTCATGTTGACTTCTATCAAGAGCTTTTGTAAAAATGTCTACAGGTTGAACTGCAGAGCTTATTTTCTAAGTCTTAATAACCCTAGACAAATTTTTTTCCCTTACAAAGTGTAAATTAATTTCCAAATGCTTTGTTCTTTCATGAAAAACAGGGTTAGCTGCAATTTTAATTGCAGCTTGACTGTCACAATACAGATTCACAGGTAAAACTTCATCCCACTCAAGATCTCTCAAGATCTTTAAATTCCAAGTTACTTCAGAAGTAATAGATGCCATTGCTTTGTATTCTGCTTCAGCAGATGACTTAGAAAGAGTATGTTGTTTCTTACTCTTCCAAGAGATCAAAGAGCCATTTAGTTTAACACAAAACCCAATAACTGATTTCCTTATAACAAGGCACTTAGCCCAGTCAGCATCCATAAAAGCTTCAAGAGAAGCTTTGGGTTGCCTGACAATATGAACTCCTTTTCCAGGATTTCTCTTCAAATATCTCAATACTTTTAGAGCAATCTTAATATGAGATCTCAAAGGATTATGCATAAACTGACTTAAACAATGGACTAAATAAAAATATCAGGCCTTGTATGAGTAAAGTAAATAAGTTTCCCAATAAGTCTTTGATACTCAGTGATGTTATCCAAAATCTTGTCAACCTCAGTAGGTTCATTGCTTATAGCCCAAATTCTGCTCTAGAGGAGTAGCAGAAGGCTTACAAGCTAACAATGTAACACCCCCAAAATGCGATACGCAGCGGAATACAAAAATTGGGGTGCTACTTCATAATACATGCACACGAGTCCCAGTAAACGTTCAAAGATACGTTTATAAAACACAATTTCATTTATTAGAAAGATCAGAGTTACATAGGTCCCAAAAGACAGTAGATAATTCTACCTTTACTAGTCTTAATATGACTTTCATTTCTAAAACATTGTTTTTTTAAACGACATTATTCACCGAGACACCGTCCTTGATATCCCCGTTCCGTCTCATCCAAGCCATCAACAATACCTAACCTGAGATACATGCCTAAAAAGGTCAACAAAACGTTGAGTGAATTCATAGAGTTTGCAAATAATAGTTAGAATGCATATTTGGTTCAACAAAATGTATAACGTTGCTCGTAAGACAAGTTTTAAAAATATTAATTTCCAACTAAATGAGCCCATGTACCGATACTTAACACATTCATTCCAGTAGGACGAAATTATGTCCGAAAAAGTATGCCACTTCTCCTAATACTAATAACAAAATGTTTGTTTGACATGGTGGTCACAACTGATTCAAACCCCGGACAGGGTTGTCAAACCCAATAGATCTATTTAATGCATTAGCGTTCACCATCAACAAAAACTCATTTTGTTTGAGAGTTTCATCAAGATCATTTTCCACTGAAACAAAAACATCTTTCATTTCTTTTACATCTCTTTTAAATCGATTTTGAAAGATTTCAAAATACAAATGCAATTCTTGAAGAATTAATTTCGCTTCTACATAAATATCGATTAATCGAAGTTCTTCTAGAGACGTATAGAAAACGCTTGTTCGTTTAAAATTCTTTTCTAGTAACTCAAACAATTTTTTGAAAACATTTTCCATTTCTTTCAAATCCACAAGCATTGGATTTGCACTAGGCATTGATGCCATGCTTGGTTTTTTCTCAGAAGAAAATTCTTTAGAAGATATAAAAGATGATGGAAAATATGTTTGTTCAGCAGAAGGTTCTTTTTGTGGAACAAAATCATCATAAAGTTTGTGTTTCATTTTCCATAATCGATGGTTTTTTTTATCTTTAACCGTCTTGCCTTTTTTTATCATTTTTAAAACTCGTTCATTTTTTAATCGACACTTTTCTGGCATCCTCAAAGTTTTTCCTCAGAATCAAACACATGTCAGTTGTTTTCATTCTTATCACAAGTTCCATAAGCACGATATAACTTAGGAATTTTAGCATAAAAGGCCCTTTGTAAAAGAACATAAGGACCGTTCTATCCCAAACCTGAATTACGTAAGTTGTCCCGAAAAGCTTTTTGTTCATTTGTAAGCAACCGAAGTGTTTCAGTTGATTTGCCCATTTTACAAACAAAATTTTTAAGATCTTTGTTCTTAGCTTGTAACTGAAGAATGTCATTAAAATATTTTTCCTCTTTGTCTCGCTGTGTTTGTTTGAAAATCGCTTGTGTTTTTTGATATTCCACTTTTGGGAGGTCTTTATATTCAATAACAGACTAAATCCAATTTATCACTTGTTGTTTTAGAACTCGAATGATATCATTGATCAAGAATAAATTGCAACCGAGCCCTCCTGACTAATCGCCTGTCTTTTCGATTCAGCCTCAATATATTCCGTTATAATAGTTAAGTTTATATCCTTGTTTTGATTCCATTTTCCTTATTTAGCACAACAAACCCAAGTAATTTTCAACACAAAGTATGATACACTCTAAAATCTATTCAGCCCACAACACAAATCAGGCCTTTGATGCAAATTGCCTCAACACAATTACAATTGATATGTATCATTTAATATTTTCGGTAGTCAACATTGAAGGCCCAACGTCACATTAACCCTAAAATACTACTAATATATAAAAGTAGTGCCCACACACAAT
The DNA here is from genome assembly GCA_026074375.1 of Tanacetum coccineum. NCBI lineage: Eukaryota > Viridiplantae > Streptophyta > Magnoliopsida > Asterales > Asteraceae > Tanacetum > Tanacetum coccineum. The sequence goes on from BQNB010122421.1 coordinate 9,294, forward strand.
CTGAACCCTAAACCTAAAAATACTCCTGCGCCTCTTTTCTTATTCTATCTTCATAAACTTACACGCCTCATTTTTTCTCACTTATCAAATATACAACCAAGATACCACTACTTCCTTTGATTCTCTTATCATACACGACTCAACACAGGTAGGTTTTGTTATGTTGTTTCTTGTGAATTTTTGAAAATCGAAACAAAAAGAATATGTAACACTTTTGTTATGTTTTCTTTTTATTATTTCGAAAATTAAAACGAAGCTATGCTTTACAAATTGATCGATGATTTTTTTTCGTTGTCTATATCTTTAAAGATATAGAAATCTTATGATATACGAATAAAACCGTCTAAGATCTCCTTTTTTTCGTTTTTAGTTTTGTTTAGATCTTGAGAAAACAATTGACAGTGGCTAACGAGTATCGAAATGATTTCCGAAAGTGAATCAGTCGAACATGAGCAGTTGAAATATAGATCTTTTAAAAGTCTATGACTTTATTTTGCACACAACAAGATTATCTGAGATTTGACAATCTCGATTCCGAGTTTGGTTCGGATCTATGATGATATTGTTTCGTATTGTGTTTAGATCTTTTATGTTCGCTAACAGCTTTGCCAAACACAAACCATGAAAGAATTCTGAGATCTAAAGTCTTTGACGAAATTGTCTTGTCGAAAATGATATCCGAAAATGAACCAGAGTCTGTGAAGTTTTTCCTTTGCTTATCATTTTCTTTTGCTTTCAATATCTTTAAGTAACTCAGATCTTATTTAAATTTTTGATGAATGAAACAGTTATCGTAGTTTGACTTTTGTCCAAAACGGCGATTTCTAAAGGCTTTGAACCGTGACTACCCGAGTTTGACCAGTTCAACTACTGAATTTGAAAATTGAAACTGTTTTTTTCTGAATTTTAAACTACTGATTTTTTGACAAAAAGCATAAATAAGAAGAGTTTTTAACAAATCGTCACACGTCTCTTACGATAAAACCGTAAGCAATCAATTTCGATTGCATAAAACACAACCGAAATTAGCGAAATAAGCACAAAATAGGCTCAAATGAGCTGTTATGACTCAATAAGCTCATGAAAAATTAGAATAAGCTAAAACTTGACAGAATAAGCAACTTGAACTTAACCAGAATAAGCACAGCACATCAGGACCGAATAAGCTCAAAAATAATGCTCAAATAAGTCTACAAATAACTAGAAAAAAAGCTGTCAGAATAAGCTGACGTGATAAGTTGTCCTAATCAGCACCCTAAACGAACACTAAATTGCTCCCTTTGCTTTGATACCACTTGTTAGGTCTTGAATTTAGGATCAAAAAACAATAGAGTGTGTGTTTAGGTGTTTTGTGTGTGTATTTATTCTAGAGAGAGAAAGATGGAAAGTAGAGAGAGAAAGAGGGAGGAGGATGATTAGAGAAAAGATAAGAATGAGATTAGAAGACACTTAGGAGACACACCTCACCAATGAGGTGGTGGTGGGGTATTTAAACCCCAATTAACAAGGAAGTAGCAGGAACTCTGTTTCCTTTAGAACTTTTAGCTATTGTCGGGTCTCTGTGATTTTATTATAAGTTCACGATTCCTATCACCAACCTATTTAACACAATATTAATTTCTATTATATTTATAATATTATCGACATAAGATCGTCCTTTATATCATTCCTAACAATGGTTAACTTAATAACAAGTTAATAGAAAAAGAAACTTGATTTTTAGTTTAAACTTACGCCGTTAAAAGTGTAGTGGAACCCTTTCCAGCCTTTGCCTCGACAACCTCTGTTCCACCATCTTGTGTTCATTTTGTGAGAGCAGTAATCTCTTCTATCAGATAACAGTCACTTTTAGTGTGCCTGCATTTAAAACCATGCATCACTTCCTAAAGTCATTATCACTCAAGCTTCCCTGAGAAAAAAATTGAAAGATGGTTGATTGCGAGCATGACCACCAAACAACCTTCCCGTTGTAGGTACATGCTTTCTTGAAAGACCTTAGAAGCAATAGGAATGGTGGAGTTAACGGATTACTAATCAAAAACATGAGTTTTTACAAAAATCAAAATCCTCAGACAAATAAAGGAATCAATATGCATAAACACAAAAGCCATCCCAACAAGAAAATGTTTTAACGTAAATAAGATAACAAATATCAACATACATGTTTAGTTTTGCATCTTATCAAACCATCTAGTGCATTCACATTGTACGTTATAAAGGAAAAAGAGTACCAAACATCAAGAATATCAACAATTAGTAGTAAATTCATTTTTTCATGAGACAAACTCAACGAGAAACTTAACCTTATGAATTGGTTTGCTGCCCATCGTTCATAGATGATTCATTAGGGATTTTAGAAGATGAGACGAACAACTTCTACTATACATATTACCTAAAAAAAATTAAAAACACAATTTCAACATCAGGGTTTGGAGAAGAAGAATACATAATACATGATGTAGAATAAAATATATGATATATAATACCACAAAAAAAGGGAAAAGCAATTAAGAACAATCCCCAATTGAAAAATTCACTCTTAAAAGATATATATATATAAAATATAAGATACGTATATATACCTTGGAAAGTATGATCACCCGTGTCGTTTCCCCTACACTTTTATAATTGAAACCACGTTTTAAATTCGGATTAGGGATTTGAAGGCAAAAGTTGATTGATTAACTAATAAAAATACTAAAATCAATAAAAAGAATTAAGCATAGAGACAAAATATTTGAATAAAATATAACTAAATACTGCGAGCCGGGTACACTAAAACTGAGCCAAAAAACCTAAATTCTACAAAAATTAACCTAATTAAAAATTTTTCTTATAAATGAATTCTAATTGTGACTAAAAACTAAGTGTTAAAAAAAACTAGAACGAAAACGGAGTTAAAACGTAGCGTTAAAATTGAAAACCGAAACGGAACGAACAACCCGATCTTTAAAAAAGTAATTTTGCAAATTAGACCCTACGAAATGAAACAATTTTCCATACAAACTTATTGATAAAAGAAAATTTTATAAAAAAGATTTTTATTTTTCTGATTATTTTTTAATTTTTTTATAATTTTTTAAGTTTTTAAAGAAAATAAAAGATTAAAAATACTAAACTTATAGTAAAAATTCTAGGAAAAAGACAGAAAATAGCTTATACTATAAGAATCCTAGGAAAAATAAGCTCAAAGTCGTAGCTTAACAAATAAGCCCCGAAATAAGCTAGACAGCTTATTTGGCTTAAATAGCCAAAATGAGTATAAGAGTTAAGTGGAAGGAGAAGTAGACGGATGAGCTATTGATAGAAATGATGGTTAACACTGGTTTTTATAAGAGAGGGTCGTGGGTTTCGAGGTTGACATACACCCATGTTTTGCACTATTTTTTATTTTTTGAAAACTTTAAAAACCACAAAACCAAAAGCTAAAAACTAAAGATATAATTTTAAACAACTTTAATAAAGACAATACTAGCTTAAACTCAAAATTAAGCTCAAAAAGAGCTTGTGAAGATCTGATTTCAGGAATGTGATGCTTTTTGAGCTCACTCTGCTGATTTAACTAAAGCTATGGCACAAGTTTAAATATAAGGCTTAAATTCAAAACAAAGCAGTTCTGGAAGCTTATGATGAGCTTAAACTAATCCTAATAAGCTTACTCTACTGAAAACACTAAAAACCAACTAACATTGAGGATCAAAACAGCTAATTCAAGAACAAACTCAAAAAGCTTAAAATTAAGAAAAACTCAAATTCTCAATAAGCTAAAACTTAAGCTGAGCTTAAGTATTCTAATTATCCTAGCTATAATCTATAAATTAAAACAAGAAAATCAGATACTACAACATAAATTCAAATATTAGAATGCCTTATTTATTTTTACTACTTGTTTAAAATTTTTGTGGCTTCAATAATGACTTTTTAAAACTAAATGCACCTAAGGAAATGAACTATAAATTGGAAACTAAAGCTTAATCTATCTAAAGCTATATCTAAACCTAAAGCAAACTGAATTTTAAAACCTAAATTTAAAAGATTACTAGCTAAAATGAAACCTAAAAGTGACAGCAGTACTAACTGCTGTTAGTACTGATGCACTTGGCAAGAGTTCAATAGCCTAAATGCAGAACCAATATGGTTACATGCACCTAATACACTAACTAGAAGTGTAAAAACCTTAAAGCAAACAAAATCTAAGCCTTAGAGGGCTTAGATTAAAAATTTCACAAGTGAAATCACATGTAAAATTCCCCTGGTGCTGAAACAACAAGAATAAGCTCAAACTTTTTCAATTTTAAAATCTAACTTTTAAAAACAACTTTTCTACTGATTTTGAATGAAATCAAAGCTTTCTCAAATGGTTTGCACAAAAACTTTTGACTTTTTGAGGTCAAATCAACTAATGCCAAACACCCCTTTAAATTGTAACAGATTTGATTAAGCTTATGAATTTAAAGATCCTAATTAACTAGACTTATTATTTTTTTACATTATCTCTCTCGTGCATGTGCGTTCTCTATTGATTAGCGACGTAACTAAGCCTAACAAAACATTAATCATCAAGTTGCGGTAGGTGTGTGGGGAATGGCGTGAGGGAGGGGGGGGGGAGGGGTTATAAATTTAAGCTTATACTAACAAATTTTTTTGGGTTTTTATAGATTTTAAGACAAATTAAGCACTAATCTAGATTCTAATTATTATACTAAGCTAAAACAGATGGTTTATAAGCACTAATTAACAAGTTAAAACACAAATAAGCTATAAGAAAATAGATAAGCACTATTAATAAGCAAATAAGCAAATTTAAGCTATTTAAGCAATTTTTAAGCTAAAATTAAAGGACAAGGAAATTAAAGGAGAACTTACTTGAAGCTTTAGCTAAACAAAAGCTAATTGCTCAAATGAGCTTATCTACAGCTCTGGCTTATTAGAAATAAGCCAATAAAAGTCCTTGAGAGCCCTTCCTTAACTGGCTCTCCTTCCAAAGGCTCATTAGTTCAAATAACAAGGGATTTTAAGCTGATTTTAGGTATATGAGTAGATTAAGACTTGTTTAGTAAGTTTAAGCTCAATTACTAGCTTATAGACTAGTAAGAGCTTATATGAGCTTATTAGAACAATAGCTTAACATTTGAGAAGAATTGAACTTATGAGTGAAAAAATAAAAGTGCTTATGACGGATTATTTAAGAGCAAAACTAGATTTCATTAAAGTAAAACTTGATTACATTATCAAAAGAAAATTACAACTGAATTTTAAAGGAAAATACAATAAGCTAATTTAAGCTAAAATCTACTAAGCTACTACTTAAAACTACCCCCCTGTGTGTGAAGGTGTGTGCTCTATTTATAGGCCTTCTCTGAAGCTTCTAGGCTCTAACTTGCTTCCCAAGCTCCTTTTGATCTTGCCCGTACAATTCTTCAATGATTGGCAAATCATTATTAGCCGTTAGATCACTAGGTGGCAATCCGTGATTGAGACACCTTGTGTTTCTTTTAGGCATAATTTAGTGTAAAAAATGAGTCCCCTTATGCTTCTTTACCATAGCCATGAGTAAGCTTTTGCTTGTGAGCCAATGAAAGCTTTGATTTAACTTAATTATCCCTGCCATTGTGTTCATTATCCCATGAATTATCCTTAATGACCCTCAATTAACAAAACCCCTTTGATTTGGCTGGTGGGTAAAACGGGGAAGAAGAGTGAACAATAACACTCTTTGGCGCCCTTTTTATAACTAAAATGGGTAAAAACGTTTTAAACTTTGGAGTAGTTGCACTTTCAGTCCCTGTGGTTGTTTATCTTATTTGTAGTATAAAAGGACTTTTGTAAATGGCATGAATGGCCCTTGTGGGTTTATAAAAGGGGTATTGGGCTAGGGTAATGGGCTTTTAACTTGGGCCTTTGAATCCGGGTAGGGTATTTAAGGGGTTTAAGGCCCATTAAGCCTTAGGGACCAATATGGCAACTTTCTGAAACTTGGAGGGTTGATTTGAAACATTTTGAGTTTTTGTCTTTTATGGGTTGACTTCTGTTGACCAATGCTTTGACTTTTTGACTTTTCCTGGCTTTGGCTTTGCATTTCTGGCTTCTTTTGTGCTCTTCTGTTTCTCGTGTTCGTGTTTGCCCGTTTTGACGGTTTTCATGTGATCTTTGATATATCCGTACATGCACACACAAAACACAAAAACAAGCATATTTTTGCCATTTTTAGTATGTTTTTAGTCATTTAGGGTCATTTTTGGTATTAACGGATATGTGTATTTTACACTTATCAATGTACATGCCAAGTTCTAAAGTATACAATACTACCGGCACACTTAATAATTTGGTGGATTTTTGAGTAATATGATAGAAACGAAATATTAGGCATAAATCTCACCAAGTATAATAAAGGGTAAAGTGCATTCGGCAAAGATTAATTCTAGTTATTTAAGAAAAATTTGTCAAAAAATTTAAAATTGGCATAATTTTCAAAGAAAACTATAAAATCGAAGGCAAAACATACGTCAAGTATTAATTTTACTCCCATCCCCCCACTTGATTTATACAATGTCCCTATTGTACATTAAGGAAATTAAATAAAAAGGAAAAAGTAGAATTAAGACAAGAAACTCCGTCTGCTCGCAAGCTCATTATCCCATGTGATCACAAAACAAACCAAAGCATAAAATCGTTCTACAAGAATTATGAAGTGTACAGGAAATACAAACCTAACTCACTTTCGTAGAAATCACGGTTGCATTTAGCATATGCAAAAGCCTTTTAAACCACTTAATGCCCTAAGTGGACGAGTTTAGTCTCGTGAGGGCTTTCAGAGAACATACCCACAAAGTCCATTTACGTATACAAGGTTTAGCCATGTTTAAAACTTAAATTTTTAAGATTTCAAAAGGAAGTTACGGCGTAACCATAGTAGTTACGTCGTAACCAAGTGGTAAAATTTTTAAGTTTTTAAGGTGTTACAGCGTAACCAGTAAATGGGTTATGTCATAACTGCAGTGGTTACGACGTAAACTATAGTTGTTATGCCGTAACTGCTGTAGATGCAGCAAAGTTACCACATGATTATGAGTCAAGCCAGTCTCGATAATTTCCTCTTAGCTTCTGGATTCTGTAAAACAAAGTAAGAAACATGCAAACCAACTAATGCAAAAAGGAAATTTCATTAAATAAAGGACGGATTGTCTCCCGACAAGCACTTTTGTTTATTAATGAGTCTTTAAGTTAGACTCATGACAATTCTATGTTTCATTGTCAGAGTTCTCTCCGTCATTCCCGAAGACTTCTTTCATTTCCTCCATTATCATTTTCCTAAACCTTGATCCAATTTCCTTCCTAAGGACAGGGTTTCATTATTTTCGCCACTAACACATATGAAGCTACATCCGTTGTTGAACTTATATTTTGTTTATAACACCCTATGTTTTAGGGTCATTTACGACGTCAATAAATTTACTATTTATTTTTAGTATTGTACGCGTTTACTTTTAAATCGTAATCGTTAAGTTAAATCGCGTAAGCTAAAAATTATCATTCAATGTAAACGGGAATTAAACAATTAAATGTTTACATCAAACAAGTGTTAAGTAATTGTTTGGAGGATAATTATTAACTTTGGTCATTTTATTTTTATTGGTTACGTAAAATGTTTACGTTTCGCGATAAAATACGTTTAGGCATTCCCGGAACCACCCAAACTTTTTTACGCTTCAACAAATACCCACAATTATACCTAATACCCAAAGTTTATGAAATATCATCACAAATAAGCACATAGGGCCGGATATGGGGAGATAAGAACCAAGGAAATATCTTACAAACACCTCTCCTTGATTTCATAGGATGTTCTCTAGTTTTAGGAACATTTAGATATTTTTCTCAAGACTTCCATGTAATCTTGACCAAGACTTCCTAGAAATCCTCTAAGTGTTCCTTGACCAAGTCCTAGGTATATAATGCCTAAACTAGGAAAGATAACACATACACACTTCATTTGCTAAGTGAAAAACCAACAATCTCTCCCTTTTCTCTCTACATAGGCCACGACCAAACATGTATAACACAAACCATCCATACAATTTTTATTTACAACATTTCTAAGTGTTCCTACATCATATCTAAGATAACCCAAGAAGGTTTGATGGTTTGGTTTAAGGTTTACAAGTGTTAAACAAGAATGGTTCAAGATTAGGGTTTTGCTTGGAATTAGGGTTTTCAAGTGTTGAAAGCTTGGGTTTGTCATCTAAACAAGGGTTTAGATCATATTGTTCATCATCATACTTCATATTAAGGTTGCCTAAAAGCCTTAATCTCTTTACATTCATCATTTTATGTGTATATAATGGCTATGTAGTTAATCACCATCTAAGGACTTATTTACTTTTAAAAATGGATTTTTACACTCGTTTATGTTTTGGTACACTTTGTCATATGTTATATGAATGTTGATATCATGTTATAATGGATATATAAGTATTGTACATAAGTGGTTTATTTATATAAAGTATATATAAACAAGTTACTTAAAAAGTATACATATATAAAGTTATGGACAAATGAGTATGTAAACATATGGATCTTGTGATTCTTGGACAAAATTTGGACTAATCATGGACTAAGGACCCTAGGTGTGAAATACATGTGATAATAAGGGTTGTAATGGACTTTTAACAAAGTGGTAAAACTAAAAAGTTATAAAAACAACTTTTAAACACATTTTGAGAAAATATCAAAAAGTGTCTGTTTGAATTCGAATTTTAAGGCATATATTTTATGATTTTATAAAATACTACATGTCACAAGGATCGTGGGCATGTAGAGAACTCGAAAAACCGATTTATAACGAAGGAGATGCTAATTTTAAGTTAACGTTTATTAAACGCGTTTATAAAATAAATTTTATAAAAACAAATTACTATCCACATCTAATGAAAATGTATACATTTTTTTATCAGTTAGTATATGATTTTAGGATTTCAAAACAATAAGGATCATAATTTTTGGATTAATAACGAAGGAGTTATGTATTTTTTATGATTACGACAATAAATACTTTTATAAAACTAATTTTATAAAAGTTACTGCTTATCTCAGATATGAACATTTTGAAACCATCATTTATTTGATAAAACTTTTAATTACAAAGACGTGCTTGAAAGAATCACTAAAATCGGATCTAAAACGAATAAGATACGACATTTACGGGTTTTACATTAATTAAAGTTATAAAAATAAGCTTATAACTGTTATGAACGGTAAAAATCAATGTTCACCAGGGGATTTCAAAATATGAAAATGTAATATTTTGATACATCGACTTAATACGAGAACAGGGACGTAAGAAACATCCCAAACGGGCATAAAACGAGAAAGATACGCACTATTTTATACTTGTGCACTATTTCCTGACGTGAATAGTGTTGATTCGTTTTTAATATAAATTTTTGCGAAACATTTTAGAATTATAAATATTATTTTACAAAGACAATTGAATTATTTATTCGATTATATGAGCACAAACACACGGATAATATTTATCAAAAGCAATTTAAATATTATTTCACAAACTCAATTAGATGGTGATGTAGCTATATAGAATTATATATGGTAGTAGTTATTCAAAGTACTTAGTACTCATACGACCTATAACTGATTAGGTTGAATTCGGGCGTAATTGTGACGCATTTTCTGTTGTGATTTACATTGTTAAACTCATCCAGTTGAGGTGAGTTCATAGCCCCACGTTTTACATTTTATAATGATTTATAAGTTTTGGGATGAGAACATGCTTTGTTTTATAATTGGACGTAAGTGAAAATTTCATATTTAAACTGTTTACGTGTTTGCCTATGTAGCAATAACCCAATGTGCCCACTATCATGAACTGTAAATCACTTGAAGGGTGAGCGTGAATGTTATAAATAGATCTATTTGAGGGTGACGCCCCCGTTCGGGTGATTAGCTATCACTGGTGTCGATACTACCATGCCAACGAACGTATACCATGTCGGATTTGGGATGTTCTGGGTTAGAACATCATCATGGGCAATGTAGGCAATTTATATTGCAATTCATTTATGTCGAGCTTCAGTATCATAAGCTTAGGGAAACGTGATTACATTTTTGTGATGTTTACATTTAATGTATTATCACGGGGGAATCTTGCGGTCTTATACTTATATAATTTAAAAACCTGTGAATTCACCAACATTATTGTTGACATTTTAGAGCATGTTTTTCACAGGAGGTCAATAAGGCACGGGGTGCAAGGGATACATTGGTGGTCGTTATTTTGGAAGTCATTTGCATTAAAGATTTGGTTGCATTACATTTTGGAAAAGCATTTGTTCTGAACTAAAATCTTTGTATAATTTAACAACGAATAAGTGAAGCTTTGGGCTGTTGTATCAAACATTTTGCTAAATCCAATGTATTGATTTTAAACGACACTTTTAAAGGGTGTTCTTATATATCTTGTGCTATTCATTTATGAAGTAACGCACCCAAACCCATATTCCTCTGCGACCCAATTTAGGGGTGTTACATGTCTAGGTCTTAGGATGATGTCCCGCCTAAGTGTTAAGAATGATATGCCGCTTCGAGATAAGAAATCATTGCACTAAATAAATAAACTAGCGTTTAATAGGATTTAATATGGCTAATACATTTTTCTATCATTTGGCTTGTACCGCTCTTTTATCTTCTGATTGTTTTCTTGCATGTTTATTGTGTTTAGAATTAATTATTGTCACCATAAAACCTGTGCCGGTCTCTTAGGCTGAAAACACCCATCATCATTAGAAACATATATAGCATAGGTTTAACAAGTAATTAGAATTAACTTAATTAGAATAATTTAAATACTGATAGAATATAAGGTTAACGACCTCACTCTTAGTGTTTGACACCTTATTTACCACGAAACTCCACCCGATCGGGTACACTTCCCGTTAAAGTGTTGTTTTAGGATAAGTCGGCTAAATATAAATTTAAAACT
>BQNB010122422.1:0-20289 GCA_026074375.1 Tanacetum coccineum
CTAAGTCGACTATGCTAGGCGCGATGCGGAAACGTTGGAAATGCAACCATCGTCAAATGACTAACGAGCCCATGATGCTCAATTATTTTCTTGATTGTTTTTAAATTGTATTTTGACAAAATGTGTTTTCTAGCGGGATTATCACCGCTGAATTATGTGAAAAATGTGCTTTATGTGCTTTACGTGATATGTGCTCTTGAATGTTAATAAGCACTTATGTCGCCTTTGTGTAGCCCATAATATGGCTTACGATGTGAGCGAATGGGTATATTTGCCCGGGGATCAGTGAAAGTTCCATTAGACGGGTACGCACTCCCAAAAGGTCTTCTGTGAACATGGATTGGTATCCTGAAAGTCTATAGTCATTCGTGGCAAGATAAACCGCAAGCATGACTATTGTTGGTTAGGACTTAACCGTAATTAAGTCGGAATTATTGTCGATCATGGCTTGACGATTAACAAGCATGATCATTGCTTGATGAGGTGTCATTCTATACACTTTTTTGGGGTCGTTTAACCCCTTAAATCGTGTGTTTATGCCCAAAATAGGTACTTAATCGTTCCTTTTCAGGTATTTTGCATTTGGAAAGCATTTGGAAGAAATACACATGACTTGGGCTCATTTGGAGAAGAAACGGACAAGACTGTGAACCTACACCAGCATCTCTCAAGAATTTTTACTCATAAGCTGAAGATGGCGTCACAGATTACACGTGACGCCGTCACAATCCATCTCAAGACGGCGTCACAAGATCTCCAGACGGCATCAGAATGTACGACCCAACCCATTATCTAGAATATTCTATTCATGACGGCGTCACGATTAACACGCGACGCCGTCGCGGAGATTATCTTATAAATACAAATCCGTTTTTAGGGATTTAAGTGTGCAACTTTAGGGTAAAAGAAAGGGACGAACCCTAGTTCGTTTAGCAGCTGTTAAGGACGATTTTAGGGCCTTAAAACCCTATTGTACTTCCTTCAATTCATGTTTTAATCAAGTAAGACTATCTTAATCATTCAATATGTCTTGTTGTGTGATTCTTATCTGTTCTTACTTTATCTTTAACATGCTTGGCTAAACCTTCTATTGTGTTTATTTATGATTGTATGAAACCTAGGATGTAGATTTTAGTGGTGTTGCTTCTTGTGATGAATATGCATGTTAGGTAGTAGAAAACCAGCTTTTGTCTGTATCGCTGTTGATATGTCTAGGAAAACATGATTGTGTAGAAAGGATACCATCGGGTAACAGTCTTCATACTACCTTGCCCCTTATATGGTTGATCCACTATTAATATATTTCAAATGCATTTAATATACTCTTAGGGGCATTGTAATAGTCTTCATACTACCTTACTTGTGTGTTGCCTTAACGGAATATTAAATAGACGGCGGGTTCGTGTAATTCGTTCATGACCTAGGAAATAATTACATAGATCATCACAAGTGTGACAAAGCAACAACACTAGGAGAAGCAATCTAGGGAGTAATACATGATTAAATAAACACAGTCTTTTATTATATTGTTATCACTAGTAGCTTAGTTTATGCTTATAAATAGTTTAATAGCTAAAACCAAAACCATACCTTCTCCAATATATGATTTTACCTGCTTTCATAAAAACATAAAAACACAAAAATAATCCTCTCCCTCATCTCATACCTTAGAAATCGTTAAAAAATCCGTGATCAAGCCTTCCCAACCTATTCCCCTAGAGAACGATAACAACCCCCGAGTCTTGCCTATACTACACTACAACGGTTAGGCACACTGCCTAGGGAGTTGTAAAACTTCTTGTATAAGTCTCGTACGACAAGCGCAACAAGTTTTTGGTGCCACTACGTGGGGAATAGTTAGGTTTTGATCATAGTTTAGCTTAGTTCTACTTGCTTAAATCCTTTCAAGTAAGATTTAATTTTCGCATATTAGTTTTCTCGTAGTCTCTCTGTTCTTTGTGTTATCTGTTTCGTAACCCATTCTCGTCAACCACTGATATGTGTGAAAACACATATTTGTTTTATATCAAAAATGGCCCTAAAAAGATAAAATTGTGCATAAAATGCTTGTATATTGCTTGTTTTGTCTTTGTGATTGTGTAGGTACGGATAGTGCAAATATCACAAGAAAATGGTCAAAACCGGACAAACACGGACACGAGAACGGAAAGAGTACAAAAGAGCCGGAAGTTTCTACACAAAGATCAACAAAGTCAACTCTTGGTCAACATTGGTCAACCACAAAAAGACAAAACCCCAAAAATACCAAATCAGTCCTTAATGTTAAATCAAATCTCACCAAAAGTTCCAAAAACCCTAACACCGTTAGCCTTTTATTAATAAAGACTAACGGTCGTTAGTCTTTTATAACAAATCCTTTAAAAAACCCTTTTAATCCAAAACCAAAACACCCGGCCCAATTCCCTTTTATACCCGGACCCAAGGTCAACGACCCAAACCCCCCAGTCAAATTCTCAAAACCAAACGGTTAAAAAGAAAAAAAAGAGCGCGTAACTCTTGTTACTATTCATCGTCTCTTTCATTTAACCATAAGCTCAAAACAAAGGGTAAATGGCAATTGACAGCGTGGCTTAGTAATTCAAGCATCAAGGTACAAGCTGGCAAAGGGAAACGTCATGAGAGGCTCTCATTGGTCAAAACCCACAAGGATTGACACGCGTATAAACAAGAGCTACAACAATAAGGATATTTTGCATAAATCTAGTTTGCAAAGAAACAAAGGTCTGACACACCAAAATGCCACATTGGCAATCCGTCTTCCCTTGATATAGTTTTACAGTATCCGTTGAATGTGCTCAGACTTAATGATCCAACGGTGATAATTGAGGATCTAATGATTGGCAATGATTGGAAGGTTCAGATTAAAAGGAGCGTGTAACAGACTCAAGGGCGAGAAGCTTCTCATGACTATTATAAATGCAAGCTCACTCCTCACATACAATATCTTCTTTTCTACATTTTTTTAAGTTTTTAATTAGCTTATGTAACTTTTCAATTAAATGTAATTTCTTATTAAGCTCTTGTATTTTCAATTTCAAGTATTGTAATCTGTTTAAATCAATGAAATCTTAGTTATTTTATTAAATCTGGTTTTCTTAGCTTGTTCTCAAAATTCTAAAAGTTCTTGTTTTCTATAAACTATCAAATCAATCACAAGCTTCTCACAAGCTCATTATAAGCTCTCTAAGTCTCTAAGCTTAGATTAGAGCTCAAATTGATCAATAATCTACTTAAATGTTTAAAATCAGAATACCTTTGATATAAATATGGATTTGAGCTATTTGGATGATAAGCTTACAAAGGAAGAGCTTATGGGACTTTTACTAGCTTATCCTTTTGATAAGCTAGAGCTTTGAGTAGCTCCTCGAGCATTATTAGCCTTGTTTGTGCAAAGGCTTATTGTAAGTTCAATTTTCCTTCAAGTTTTAGCTTAATATTGAATCTGCTTATTTGTAGCTTATTATCAGCTTATTTGGTGCTAATTTAGTCTATTATGGTTTATTAGTTTAATTTGCTCATCTGTTTTCATATCTTGTAGTTTAAATCAGAGATTTCTATATTTTGTCTAAAAATTTCTCAAAATCCAAAAAAAATTTTTAGTGAATAATGTTAATTATAGTTGTTAGATTCTGATCTTCAATGTTTAAGTGTTGATTATTAGATGATTATTAGTGAGTTTGAATATCGGGGATTTGAAGTCTATGGATTAAATCATTATTTGCGCTTTGATAATGGTTGAGGATGATCTAGCTTTAAAGGGGTGTTGGTTGTTTGGCACAGCTAACCAGTACTAATGAAGTTAGTTACAGTTTGTGACTCTTTTGTTCTTAAAACTGAATTTGTTTGATCATTTGTTAGGTTTGTTAGTTTGGTCCTAGGTATAGTTTGTTAGTTTTTTGATCAATTTCATAGATTTTTAGTAATTCTTTGAAATCTCGTGAAGCATTTAGTTAATCTAATAAGTTAGGCATTATTTAGCTTAATTAGTTTAGTTATTATTGCTATATTGTCTTAGCATAGTATTTTTAAAGTGTAGAAGTCAGTTCATTAGGTCTGCATTCATAGTTTTAAGGTTTGATCCATTATATACAAACTACATCAGTAGGAAAAACAAACTAAAAGACTTTTTCAATCTTAAATTTCAGTAGGTTAAAAGTAATTTCTTAGATTTTAAAATCTAGGTTTCAAGTAGCTTATAGTCACTTCTACTTAGGTTTAAACTTGTTTTTAAATATTAGGCTTTATTTTGATATCTATTTTTCAGCCTTTAAAAAATCTACTTTGTTCATTTTACAAAAACCAAAAGTAATAAGTGTCGTAGTGTATTAAGCTAGTTCAAAAAACCTTTTCATCATGCTCCTGATCAAAATGGTTTTAAAAAGTTGTTTTTAAGTTAGTATTTAGGTATACTTTTTAGGGTAATAAGCCAAAAGTCCATAAGGATCTTTTAGCTTATTTAAAAATAAGCTCAAAGGTGCCTTAAGGGGTTGTTTGGTTAACAGTTTACACCATAAGTGCTTATTCCTTTATTCTAGCTTATCTGCTTATTGTTATGACTTATTTAGGTTTAGTTTAGGCTTTATTAGGTTTTGTATAATGATCCATTTTAGCTTATTGGTTTGTGTCATTTGCTTATTGAAGCTTATTTGCTTTCTAGTGTAAAATTTTAAGTGTTTTTAAGCTTTTTAGATTTTCTGTCATTCTAGCTTACCAATTGTGCTTATTTTAGTTCTTTTATGCTTATTAGATATAACTTTTAATCTGTTTTAGCTTATTTAGCTTTTTCCCTTAGCTTATTTTTTCTTAAAAAGCCAAAACAGTTTGCATTTTATAGGTTTAGTAGGATTTGCTTATTCTGTCATTTTAAATTGCTTATTTCGTGCTTATTTTTGAGTTTTGAAAAACATTGTCTTCATTAAAGTTGTGTTTTTACAGCTTATTTATAAGCTGAGTTAAAAAGTTTTTTTTTTAAAAAGGGAAGAGGGGAAATCGTGGGTGAGCAGGGCTCGAACCCACGACCTCTACCCTCCTCACCTTTTATAACACCTCACAACACACACTCCCTTCCAACGTGCCCTGGGGTCTTTTTCAGTTTTGTTATGCAAAATCAATTCTTTATATGCATTTTACCCCTTTTTTGTACAATAAGTTGTTTTAGCTTATTTCACAGCTTATTCGATAAGCTGTGTTCCCGAGCTTATTTTTCCTAGATTCCTCTTAGTTCAAGCTACTTTCTATAATTTTTTCAGAATTTTTATAATTAGTTTAGTATTTTTAAACATTTATTTTTATTAAAAACTTTAAAAATTCATAAAAAATAGAAAAATAATCAAAAAAATATAATTCTTTTTTAGAAAATTTTATTTTATCATATAGTTTCTAGGAAAATTAGTTTTGCTTCCGTAGGGTTTAATTTGCAAAATTTCATTTTTTAAAGAATGGGATTCGTTCCCGTTCACATTTTTCGTGTTTTTAAGCTCAATTCGACTCCGTTTTTGTTCTAGTTTTCTTTAAACTTACTTTTTAGTCAATTAGAGTCAATTAAAAGTGAAAAATTCATTTTAGGTTTATTTTTGGAAATTTAGGGTTTTTAGTCACAGTTAAGGTTTTCCGTTTTACGATTTTAGCTAAAATTTGTTTTCCCTTAAGTAAATTTTAAGTTTTTGCCTTAATTTTCTCGTAGTTTTAGATAACCAATATCAGTCTAATCCCATTCAAGCATCGATTCTCAAAACGACTCTCAATTTTCAATTGCTTTCCTCATCGGGGATAACGACCCGGGAATCATACTTCCGGATTATTATAACTGAGATCTTTTGATTCCTACCTTTATTTTTATAGATTTATAAGTATATTTTATATATATTTACTATATATTAAAGAGTGTAGTCAGAAGTGATCAAAGATCTCTAGATTTTTTAAATTCTCCACCAATATTCGTCGATATTTCTTTCACGAGGTCCTGTATAAAACATAGGAAAACAAGTGCAATTTCTTTCTCCATGTATTCGTTGATTAGACTCGAGATAAAAACCCAAAACTGTACAGGAAGTTGATACGCCGTATCCATTCCCCATGATACACCGTATTGATTCCTGTTGTCGAATACGTTGTATTCGTTTAACGAATACACCGTATAGACTATGCTGAAAATAAAGACTGGATAACGACCTGAAGGTCAATACGCCGTATCCATGGGGTTTCGATACGCCGTATAGACAGTCTAGGAAGACAGACTCGATACAAAATTGAAAATTACTTTCTGGGTTGTCTCCCAGCAAGCACTTTTGTTTACAGAAAAGTCTTTAAGTTAGACTTGCCCCAATTTAATCCCATCCTTATAAAACAATTTGGGTTCGAACGGGATGCCAAATGGCACATACAAATTCTTGATTAGAAAATTAAATGACATCCCTTTGTGAAGATAATTAGAAGTCACAATTTTAACATTTAATTCCTTGATAAAATTTTCAGTTTTGAAAAATTTATTAGATGTATCGTGACTTGTTTCCGAAAGCTTATTTGACCCATGTGCATAGGCACCAACATCGACATTTATTACATCAGGTAACGGTTTGACAGATAAATCCCCCAAAGACTGTTCAATATCGACTTTATCATCATCATTGTCCTTATCCGATTTTGAATCATTGGGATAAATTACGTTAAAAGGAAATAGATCATTAAAGTTTAAAATGTTTAGTTCCTCTTCATCACATTCGGACAATGATGTTTCATCTTTCAAATTAAATTCATCGATATGTTGAGGACTTATAGTAGGTTTAGTTAAGAAATCTGTTGGGAATTATACATTCTTGACTTAGTACCGTTAGTTATATACTTAGTACCGCTAGTTATAGTTAGTACTGACAGTACAAACAATTGTGGCCTTTGCAATTAAACAAGCTAAACCTCCAGAAGGAACAATGTTCTCTAGATTGAAACTGTACATATTGTTTTGTCTGGGGATTCTAAGTAAGACCTGATTTGCATCAGGTAGCTTAAATTCAGGAGACAAAACAAGACATTCAGAGTCAGTGAAAAGAAATTTGTTCTTCTTGTCACAAATCTATGACACATAAAATAGATTGAAATGCTGTAGTTCTTTCACAAAGCACACGTCCTCAAAATCTAACTTTCCTGTTTTTATTTTACCTTTACCGAGTACTTTATGTAACCTTTACTTCTTCCTCCAAAAGCAAACCGGGCCACCATTAAAGTCTGAATTAAGCAAGGTACTTGTTTCCATCATGTGCTGGAACATCCACTATTAACAATTCCTTTTCTGTAAAGCTCTATGGGGGGATAATCCTAACACATTGAATATAAGAGAATTAGTTTCACTTAGGGACTTATGGCAAGTGATCACGTAACCGTGCAACACAAAACAGAAAAACCAAGCCTTTTGGACATGGGTTCTGCCGTAGTGGATCTTTGAAAGTAGCACAAGTTCTAAAGGACTTGATCCACCATTGTATTTGGAGACGTTGTGCCAGTAATGTCTTTTTGGTCTCTCAATTACAACCTGCTGAGGGCTTAAACAGCATTTCCCATTTTCCCCCAATAGCACTACTTGCATTTACCTCTCAGTATTAACTTTTTGATATGAAAAATTTGTTCTAAGTGCTGTTGATCTATTCAATGACTTTCTAAAATGTGAAACAGATTTATGAAAATCACTCTTTTGTCTAGCAATATTCATAATAGGCTTAACAGTATTAACTTTCATAGCAGCATTAGTGGGTGCTGCTTGTCTGTTAACATTATGCCTAGCGGTATTAACAGTGTTAGTACCGCTAGCTCTAGCAGTATTAACTGGAATTTTTCCATTTCTAGTTAGTAATGCTTTTGGAACAAATTGGTTTCGATGATTCACTCTTTGCAAGCATTGTCCAAATTGGCCAAATTTCCCTTTATCCAGACTTCTTCCTCATCCTATTATATAACCAGCTTGTTAGCTATCTTTTTTTTTTCATGAAATCACAATTCTTCTAATAAGATGACTAAAGAGACTTCCACATATAAAACATGCATTTGTAGTAAACCCTAATCCCACCCTTTATGTCCACTTTCAATTTTTACTATGTGTGAATTTGATTCTAAACAGTTTCCCTAGAGTTTTTCCTTGCTATTATAACAAAACTAGGTGTTTTCTATTCTTCTTTGGCAGAGACCCCCACATGCTCATCTTCACTATCTGATTCATACTCCTCAATGATAGGAGCATCAGACCAAACCTTAGGTTGACTTACTACTTTGGGTTCATTGACAGCTGGTTCAGGCAAAGATTCATGTGTTTCATCACTACAATTTGAGTCACAAGTATCAAAGTCAATTTGGGTTTCAGATTCACTAGCTTGAGACTGTTTTGGACCATATGTAAATTGTGAGTAATCTATTCAAATATCAGTCCACATGGCATTAATTTCCCTGTCATGGTGGGACAACATGCATTCCTTCTGCTATAGACAAACCTAATCATACAAAGGCTGATGTTCAAATCACTTCCCTTATTCATAAATACACTTTGGTAAAACTTCATTTTCATAACTCAAGATGCATCATATCTGTTAATCCCTTACCCCAAGCCCAATTTATCATTAGCACTCATTTTGTACTATTTAAGCAAAAATGCTAAGATTTTAGAAGACTTGTGCCCATTTTTTCTATTTTAGCTTCCTAAGTATTCTTTTTCGTTCTCGCTTCTGCCAATTAGTTCTTATGGTAATGTAAGGAATAAGTTTTATCATCTAATCTATTTTTCATAAACCCTTATCTTTTTTCCTCTTACCAAAAGTTGACTTTGTTGATGAGCAACTAATTGTGCTTCAACTTTCTTTACAGCTTGAGTATATGCATGTATTTCTATACTGGCATCTCCAAGTTGTTCCCTCTGAGCATCATACAGTTTTTTAAGTTTAGCATAAGACTCTTTACATTCTTTTGAACAAAAAGTTACCTCTGTGTCTGAGCCTGAACTGCTGCAAAAGCCATCAAAGCATAATCTTCTTCTTCTTCTGAGTGACTGGTCCAATCAACACCTTCTCCATCAATAGTCACCAAAGCTTTAGAGTCCTCCTGCTTACCAGATCTTCTCCCATCCTTATTTCCAGAGTTCCAAGCATCTCTCCTCCTACTATCTTGATTTCCCTTGGTTCTGCATTCTCTAGCAAAATGCCCTGTCTTGTGACAACTATAGCACTCGACTTTGGTTTATTTGTCCAAATCTGAACCGGTTCCTTGGCATCAAATTGTAGCTTTCTACCTATCTTTTTGTAGAACTTTTTCATTCTCATGGAAATCATGGCCACCTGCCATTTCAAGTCCATTTCTTCTAAGTCAAATTCATCAAGCTGTTCCAGATCTTCATGATCCAATTGAGGGCAACTAGATTGATTTGCAAGTAAGGAATATGATGAAGCATGTTCATATTGTGAGTTTTGACCAGAAGGATTAGAAACACCATAAGCGGTACTAACATCATTAGTACTGCTAGTGTTCTCTGAAACGAATGCCACATTCTGCGTGCTAGAGGATGATGCAGGATGAACCATTGAACATCAGACTAAATGTATCAAAGACTCTAAGATTATTATACAGATCATCAAAGCTGAACTGCCACTCTAAAATCGCGGTCCTGGCTTGGTCCTCTGATTAGGAAAACAGAAACTAGGCAGAAGGTAGAGATCTAAGGAATTTCTAATTTGCATCCTCAGTGGAGACGCCTGCACCATGAATCTCTAGTTGACTCAGAAGACTTTGAAACCTGTCATAGCCTTTATGTAGTCCTTCTGAGTTTGATACAGAGAAACCTTCAAACTGTTGCTTTAGAATATACTTCTGCATCTTCTTTGATTCATCATTTCCCCCAAATCTAGATTTGATGGCTTCCCACATCTCTTTAGCATCAGTCATTTTATGAAATTTAGCAAGATGATCTTCTGGTAAAGCCATAAGCAAAGTGGTCAATTGCTTTCTTTTCTCATTTCTCTGGCTAAGATTATCTTCTGCATCATTAGAGGCAGAATCTTGATTTCACCGAGACGAAAGTCGCTACATGGGATGATCTCGCCTTCAAACTCATTATTCTCGGGTGGAACACGAAGCATAGTATTTTGCAAAAACGTTGATCCATGGTTGAAATTCAAAAAAGCACAATCACTTAAGATATAGTAATTGTTGGGAGTGAAAAGTTTACAAGTTGCAAATATGAGTAATGTTAGCATCTTAACTGATATTTAGCGGTGATTTCATTTTAAGCTTGGTTTGGAGCAAGTGAAAAGTCGGGGATGATGAATTTATCCTTTTTGGGGCATTCTCAGATCGAAATGCATCTTGTTCTATGATCCCTAACAGTTATGGAAATAACGAAAGTCGAAATATTCTAAGTTCACCAAAAAAAATATATGAAAAAGTTTTGAAAAATAGGGAAATGGGGTGTTTTATAACTTGTGATTTCTTAACTCTCTCCACGAAAGTCTTTGCTACTTTTCAAAGATTTAGTTTGGGGAAGTTTTGAGGTATTTGGTTTTAGGGCATATAATATTGCGTGAGGACACGACAATCACTTAGTTTGGGGAATTTTGATATGTGAGAAATCACATATCCTTTCTATATCAAAAATGTCCCTAAAAAGATAAAATTGTGCATAAAATGCTTGTATATTGCTTGTTTTGTCTTTGTGATTGTGTAGGTACGGATATTACAAATAACATAAGAAAAACGGTCAAAGCCGGACAAACACGGACACGGGAACGGAAAGAGTGCAAAAGAGCCAGAAGATTGCTATCAATGGTCAATAAAGTCAATCCTTGGTCAACATTGGTCAACCACAAAAAGACAAAACCCCAAAAATACCAAATCAGTCCTTAATGTTAAGTCAAATCTCACCAAAAGTTCCAAAACCCTAACACCGTTAGCCTTTTATTAATAAAGACTAACGGTCATTAGTCTTTTATAACAAATCCTTTAAAAACCCTTTTAATCCAAAACCAAAACACCTGGCCCAATTCCCTTTTATACCCGGACCCAAGGTTAACGACCTAAACCCCCCAGTCAAATTCTCAAAACCAAAAACGGTTAGAAAGAAAAAAAGAGCGCGTAACTCTTGTTACTATTCATCGTCTCTTTCATTTATCCATAAGCTCAAAACAAAGGGTAAATGACAATTGACAGTGTGGCTTACTAGTTTAAGCATCAAGGTACAAGCTGGCAAAGGGAACGTCATGAGAGGCACTCATTGGTCAAAACCCACAAGGATTGACACTTGTAATTGACAAGAAGCACACTAATAATGGATATTTTGTACTAAATCTAGTGCAAAAGAAACACAAAAGGTATGACACACGAAATGCCACATTGGCAATCCGTGTGCTCACTTAATGATCCAACGGTGATAATTGAGGATCCAATGATTGGCAATGATTGGAAGGTTCAGATTAAAAGGAGCGTGTAACAGACTCAAGGGCGAGAAGCTTCTCATGACTACTATAAATACAAGCTCACTCCTCACACACAATCTCTTCTTTTCTTCATTTTTTTAAGTTTTTAATTAGCTTATGTAACTTTTCAATTAAATGTAATTTCTTATTAAGCTCTTGTATTTTCAATTTCAAGTATTGTAATCTGTTTTAAATCAATGAAATAGTAGTTTACCTTATTAAATCTGTTTTTGCTTGTTTTACTCTTAAATGTCTAAAAGTTCTTATCCACTTTTCTATAAGCTCTCATAGTGTTACATAAGCTCTAATACGCTCATCTCAGCTCTCTAAGTCTCTAAGCTTAGATTGAGCTCAAGTTAATCATTAATCTACTTAAACAATCAAAATCAACTTAATACCTATGCGTAATAAGGATTTTGGTTGCTTGGATGATAAGCTTATTCCGGAAGAGCTTATTGGACTTTACTAGCTTATCCTTGTGATAAGCTAGAGCTTGTTGACAGCTATTTGAGCAAATTAAGCCTTTGTTTAGCTAAGGCATTTGTAAGTTCTCATTTATCTTTTATGTCCTTAATTTCATAGTTTAAATCTGCTTAATCTGCTTATTTACTTGCTTATTTGTGCTTATAATTGCTTATTATGTCTTATTAGTTAAGTTTGATTATCTGTTTTTAGCTTCAATAGTCTAGATCATAGTTTTCATAATTTTGCTTATTAAATCATTAAAAATCTAAAAAAATTAGCATTAGCTTATTAAATGTTAGTTCTGCTTATTCAGTTGCTAAAATCTGCTCATTAGATTGTTAATAAGCTCATCAACATCTGGTATTTGATACTTGTTCACTAGATCTCTATTTCATAAGCTCAAATGAATTTTGATAAAAATAAGGGGGTGTTTGGCATAGCAGTACTAACCACAAGTTAGTACTGCTAGTGGCCATTTGGTCTTCGGATTTTGGTTTTAATCTTTCATTTAAATCTGTTTATGCTAGATTTATTAATTAGATTAGAGTTATTTAGGTTCTCATAAGTTAGTTTAATATAAGTTCAAATCTGTTAAAGTCTAGTTTGGTTTATAAGCTCTAATCACACCTGGTAATTGTAGTGTCCTTATTTGCTCTTAGTTGTGTTTTTAATAAGTGTAGAAGTCGTTTACATTAGGTCTGCATTTAAGGTTTTTAATTTTGGTTCAAATTGTGTCAACTGCATCAGCAGTATTAAGTGTCAAGTAAGCCTTTTTCATCATCAATTTTCAGTAGGTAAAAGTTGTTCTTAGATTTTGATTTTCAGCATACAAGTAGATCTAGGGTAGTGGTTAATCTATTTCAAATTAGTTTTCAAAAATAAGTTCATTAGCATATCTGTTTTTAGCCTTAAAATAAGCTTTTTGTCTTTTCAATTTCAAAACCAAAAGTAACTAAGTGTTCTTAGTGTATAAGCTGTTTTCAACAAGCCTTTTCATTAAGCTCCTGAATTTCAAAATGGTTTTAAAAAGTTGTTTTAAGTAGTATTTTAGGTGTACTTTTTAGGGTAATAAGCCAAAAGTCCATAAGGATCCTTTAGCTTATTTAAAAATAAGCTCAAAGGTGCCTTAAGGGGCTGTTTGGTTAACAGTTTACACCATAAGTGCTTATTCCTTTATTTTAGCTTATCTGCTTATTGTTATGGCTTATTTAGGTTTAGTTTAGCTTATTAGGTTAGTATAAGTCCATTTTAGCTTATTTGGTTTTGTCATTTGCTTATTTGAGCTTATTTGCTTTCTAGTGTAAAATTTTAAGTGTTTTTAAGCTTTTTAGCTTTTCTGTCATTCTAGCTTATCAATTGTGCTTATTTTAGTTCTTATGTGCTTATTAGATATAGCTTTTAATCTGTTTTAGCTTATTTAACTTTTCCCTTAGCTTATTTGTTCTTAAAAAGCCCAAACAGTTTGCATTTTATAGGTTTAGTAGGATTTGCTTATTCTGTCATTTTTCCTAGCTTATTTCGTGCTTATTTGTGGTTTATAAAAATAGTGTCTTTTCAAAAAGTGCTTATTTTTCTGTCCTTAAAAAAGTTGTAAAAAATGGCATTTAAAAATATTTGGGAAAGGGGAAGTCCCAAGTGAGCTAGGGCTCGAACCTGGGACCTCAACCCTCTCAACCAAACGTCCCACACAACACACCCTAAACCATCATGCTACAATAGCTCATCTGTTAGGATCTTTCATTATTAATCTTTTATATACATTTTAGTATAATAAGCTGTTTTAGCTTATTTCGCAGCTTATTCGATAAGCTGTGTTTCCAAGCTTATTTTTCTTAGGTTCCTTATTGTTCAAACTATTTTTCGTAATTTTTTCAGAATTTTTATAATTAGTTTAGTATTTTTAAACATTTATTTTTATTAAAAACTTTAAAAATTCATAAAAAATAGAAAAATAATCAAAAAAATATAATTCTTTTTTAGAAAATTTTCTTTTATCATATAGTTTCTAGGAAAATTAGTTTTGCTTCCGTAGGGTTTAAATTGCAAAATTTCACTTTTTAAAGAACGGGAATCGTTCCCGTTCACGTTTTTTTGTGATTTTAAGCTCAATTCAACTCCGTTTTTGTTCTAGTTTTCTTTAATCTTACTTTTTAGTAAATTAGGGTTAGATAAAAGTAAAAAAAACCAGTTTAGCTTAATTTTTGAGAAATTAGGATTTTTGGTCCCATTTAGGATTCCCGATTTGCGTTTTTAGTTAAAATTTACTTTCCCATATTGATTTCTTGTAGTTAGGTTTAATTGTCCCTTAATTTGCTTATTTTTAGGATTTTAGAAAACAAATCATCTTCGAACCAATTCAAGTCATTATCCAAATAACAAACGCGGTCTCAATTTCACAATTCTTTGGGTGAAACGACCCGATAATCACTTACCGGTAATATACGTATTATTATATATATTTGTGAGAATTTTCCTTACTACTTTTGTCCTCAAGGGTAGTTTGGTAATTTCATATATATTATATTATTTTACGTGTATAAAACTTTACACACCAACCACCATGGGAGACGAGAATCCTATCCGTACTCTTAGAGACTACTCCAAACCTAGCCACGAGGGCTACATGAATACCATCGAGCTCCCCGTAGGGAACAACGTGGTACCTCTTTGATCCGACACCATCCGGTTGGTGCAAAACGACAATCCATAATAGATCTATGTATAACACTAAAAGACGCTATAGCTTACACAAGGTAATCTATAATTCAAGATTCATTTGATAAGTCGGAAGACATTGGGTCGCTTACATGACCGTGCACGTCTACCGATTTCAAGCTATAAATATTGTAAAACGCCATGGAAAGAAACTAAGCATAGCACTTGCGTGCGCTATTGTAATATAAGAACATACTGTTATATCCGGAGGCCACCCTACTTCTCTGGATACTGGTAAAATGAGTATGAAAACGATGTATAGTAACTAGTATGTTAAATAGCATCAACTAGTTTGTCAAACTTATGGCGTAAAACAACAGATAATTGCTAACACAGAATTCTATCTTGTATATAGTGCGATGTCTTACTCACCCGCCCCCAAAATGAGTTAAGAAAAAGGAAGCTAAAAAATAGGGGACACTATCGAATACATCACCTACAAGGAGTAATGGTACTCTCATGATCATATGAATTATCAAGCACTGAGAGTCAAGCATCAAATATAGTCGAAGCAGCGATGACATACCTTAAAATTAAATCTATATGGAAAATACTCACATCAAATCAAGTATCACCATATGTACTTGAACATACCTTATTACAAGAGAAAACTATTTTATTTATATTCTCTACACATATGTATTACTCACCACACCATAATTCAGATTATAGAGTTCGTAGTTTATAAGTTAAAGTAATGTGTACTCAGTTAGAGTCACGATGTACTGTCTCATTAATAGTCCCAGTATGCATTGTACTACTTGTCTAAAAATATCACAGCTTGTCTCCGAACTAAATAATTATTGTCGATATCGTTTGATTTTAATAATTTTATTATTTTTTTGTAACGACACTTTATATATAGTTTAATTAGTTTATAAAATAATATTTATTAGGTTTTAAAATGCCTATAAATATTATATAAGTGATGCTAAAATATTTCTTAAGGTTTTTATAGTCCAAACGGACTGAAAATGTTCGAAAATATATTTTACTGTTTATGTCAGGAAAAATAGTGTAGAAATTTTATATAAAAGTTACCTAGTTTCTATGATGATTATCTCACAATTTATACACTTTTAGGCTTCGAAAACTCGCGTTCTTATAGTAAAATATTATTCCGATAACATTGTAGTGTTATAATTAAGCCGATTAGGACCCGAAAGCCCTCAAACCTCAGTTTTAATTTCGGGATAGTAGGTATAAATTATAAAAAGCTGTCAAAAGTTTAATAGTTACCGATATCTTGTAAAATCCATATATTTCTCGTTTTAAGTCCATTTTTCGAATTCTTTATATGCATGGAATCGTCTTAAGACTTACTATCAATAATCAATAGAGACTATTATAAAGAGATGCTCTTATGAAATTTCCATGGCAAAAATAGTAAAACCTATACTGTTATATAGGTACATACTGACAAACACGAGTTAGTACTCTTACAAATATGTAAATGTATTTAGTGTAAAATATAGAAACGAAGAGAACATTGAGCACATAAAGCCTTTAGCGCCATAGCCTATATAAATACCCTTAATCGTAATGCTATTATATTGAGAAGGAAGAGACTTGGAATATCTTAGGCATCTCGCTTGAGTGCGAGAGAGGTGGTAGCAAGGCAGAGGGGGGGGGGGGGTTACAGAGATTTCACTATATAACTTTGATTCCCGTTATTTTAAGCGTAAGAAATCGTCTCTTTTCTCACAGATGTGATCTACACTCAAACTATGTGTACAAAAAATATGATCAGATGTAAAAACTGTTCTTTCAATTTTGCATAAAGCCGGGCCCGATCAAATACATATTGACATCATCTGATATCAAATTCTAATGACCTTAGTTACATAACTCGATTTTAACAATGATTTGTGAATTGAATTTGTGATTTAAAGATTCGGTTCACTATTAAATGATGTTTACTTATGAATCAAATCAGAAAATATGTGAATCAATGACTCAAACGAATATTCTCCACAATTTCTCAAAATAAAAAACCTTCTCAATATAAACCAAAAGCATATATATATACTTGTTATATATATATATATAATATAATATATGTATAGATATAGTATAAATATTAAAAACAGAAATGTAGGGATCCAGTGAGAAGTAAATTAAAAATAAACAAAAGTCGGTGAGCAAGTGACAAAAACCACACATTTGAGAATGCAACGACTTTCATTAGATGCATTTCTAATTCATCTAGATGCACTACAAATATAAGAGTTTCACAAGTTACTTTGATGAGTAATGGTGGCAAATTGATTTTCTCTTTCATGATTTTAGCACATGTAGAGGACCAAAAATACGAAAAATCATGAAATGCCTCTAAAAATACGTATATAGCATCTAATTAAAATGCTATAAAACACCTTTATGATGCATTAAAAAGCATCAAAGATTAAAAGAAAGCATCTAATTTAAGTCGATGCATCTCGGTATATGCGTTTATAGTTACTTCTCTATCCTTCCTTAGTTTAAGACAAAACTTCTCTAGTTTGATCCTAACTCTATAGAACGTATATAATTATTATATAAACTTGCCTGAAATTCATGGCAAAATAGTTAAACCAAACTGTATTAAATATATAATATATAAAGAATATATATAAAATATTAAATATCTTAATAATATTGTAAAAAATAGAATATGTCTGATATATATAAATAAATTATATTTAGGTCCCACTTCAATAGATCAAAATTCCTTAAGCTTGTTTAATAATTTAGTTAGTATTAGATAAACTAACACAACTATATTAAAAGCTTTGTTTGAAATGTAATTAAAAAATTAAAGATTGATGATCGGAATCAATCATTAATATTAAGAAGAAATTATCAATATGAAAACAATAATTCAAATAACAAACAAATCAACAAATAGAGCGACCAATATAATTAATGAAAACAATACGAAGAAACTCCTCAAAGTATTCAGGGTTAAAGCGAAGAACCTTGAAACTATAAAAGGATACGGACTAAGATTGATTTGGTTGGTACAATGGTAATTGGAAAATTAGGTATTAATCTCCATGCTCTAGGACCGATCCTTTTATACACCAAAGAATCCTACTCTCGTTTAGTCTAAACTTTGCCTAATTATACATATTACAAATCTTTATTCTATAAATAAACTAATACAATATCGGCGAGTTAGACAGTGACTAACACCAAAGATACTAACTACACTAGTAGTAATAACTACTTAAATAGCATCCTTACTCTGTCAGCCGGTAGTATAACTCTTACACAGACACACACACACTATAAACCCATAAAAAACTTGATCACTACAAAATTCTAAATTAATAATATATTAAGACTTTCACTAGAGAAATCATTAACATTTACTAACGCTTTGTTGTAGAGCTATAAGGAAGGCTATACAACTATTTCAATTACTTGCTAATAAGCTTACTATTCTGCATGGCAAAAACTGATGGGATTTCTATACCCTAACTAGATTAACATACAGCGTAAACAACAATCAATTTAGGGCAAGAAGAGAACTAAACCTTAAAGGTTCTCAACCTAATAAATAAAAGCAACTTAAAATAAATAATTAAATAAATAAGAAAATACTAACCTTTGAGAAAATTGGATTTCTCACACACAGACCATCTTAGTCGAACTTGGAGGCAAGTACTAAAACGAGAGTACCTCTAATAGTTCACACCCGCGAACCAAAGGTCTCGTTACACGAGTTGACTCTTACAAGGATTAGGAATGAGAAAGAGAGAATGAGCAAATAAAGCCTTGGCATGCCCCTCTATTTATATTGAGAGGAAGAGACTTGGAATAGCTCTTTGGAGGGATGTGAGATCCCCTAAAAACGTCTCATGGGTCTCTTATGGGTCTTCCCGGCCCGTTCAACTTAATACACCTTGTACTAGTTCATATTCAGCCTATGCTTCTTTATAATTAGCTTCTAATTAATTTACCAACTATTAATAAATTAATAAGCATTAATTCTAATTAATATTATCTCTTTATTATTTCTCTTAACGGTTCACTGAAGGCAACCCAAAAACGACTCTACTTTTGATGACAGTCTTACCAATTAGTTATGAACTTGGACACTAAATCTAACAGTCTCCCACTTGGACAAGTCATCAACTATAATTGGTCTAAGTCTATCTTGATTAACTAAGCAAAGAGTGCCCTCCAACGCAACTGCCGAACTATGAATCATATCTTAGAGACAACCCTTAGATAAGTGATCAACTATTCTTTTGTTTTACTGATATCGTATGAACCTGAGATATTGATTTTAATCAATCGCTAGGTTCAACATTATGTTTTCCGATTTCTAATTATTTGACTATATGAGACTACTGAATTGAACACATCAATTTAGTCCTGGCGAGGCCTAGCACATTTAAGTCAGCATCTAATCATCGAGGGGTCTATGTATATCGCTTTCCCATTTAGGCAAAAGGAGCAAATAAATTTTGAATACATAGAACTAGTCAACTCATCATGTCATACCTAGCATATCCTTTATAAATGGCATTTACGCGCAACGTTTGAATAGCCTAAAGTATAACAGACTTGAAAAACTAGAAACTCGATGTATCTCTATTTTAAGAATAAAAGATATTATCATCTTAGAGTTACTTGTGATATTAATCCATGAAGTAATCTCTCTAAGTATGGGTTTCTCCTATACTTAATTCCTGTTAAGTACTCATGTGTGTTGCAGCATTCTCTATGCTATGTCTAATCTTTATAGACAATCTACTAACACTCCATGACTGTCTTAAATCAATGCTTACTTCTTGTAGTATGAACGACTGAGGAGGTTTGAGTAAACTAAGTACTAAGGAAGTGGATTTTAAACATGCAAAAATAAAGCACAATGATAAACAATAGTAAACGGTAGCACACATGCAAATAAACAAATCTCTATTATTTAATTACCAAATCCATTATAATATCAATCATTATTTATAATGTTTCAAATTCAAACTAACAACTAAAACTTTATATTATCTTTCAATCCTATGCTCCTAGTATGTTCATCGTGTCTGGACTTAGCCGATGCCTTTGTGAATGGATCAGTTGGATTATCCTTTGATCGTATGTCCTTCAAAATCACGTGTCCTTCTTCTACTTTGCTTCGAACAAAATGGTATTTTCTTTCAATATGCTTTGACTTTCCGTGATCCTTGGGTTCTTTAGTCAAGGCGAATGCACTCTCATTATCATATAATATTTCAATGGGGTCTTGTACTGTTGGAACAAATCCATGATCTCCAATGAAATTCTTCATCCAGATAGCTTCCTTTGAAGCCTCACAAGTTGCAATATAATCGGACTCGCATGTGGAGTCTGCCACTGTATGTTGTTTTGAACTTTTCCATGTCACCGCTCCCCATTAAGCAAGAATACCCAACCAGACTGTGAACGACTATCATCTTTATATGTATGTCAACTTGCATCACAATAACCAGTTACTCTGAGTTCTTCTTCTCCACCATAAACTAAGAACCTGTCTTTAGTATTTCTTAAATACTTAAGAATATTGTTTACAGCTATCCAATGACCTTCGCCAAGATTCTGCTGATGTCGACTCACCATGCTCAAAGCAAAGGAGACATCAGGCCTTGTACATGTCATGACATACATGATCGATCCTACAGCC
>BQNB010122423.1:0-20288 GCA_026074375.1 Tanacetum coccineum
CATTCATTTTAGGATTACAGGTGAAACAAAAACCTGATGGAATCTTTATTAGTCAAGACAAGTATGTAGCTGACATCCTTAAGAAGTATGATTTTTGTTCCATCAAAACAGCTACTACTCCTATTGCGTCAAATAAGCCCCTGGTCAAAGATAAAGATGGTGTAGATATAGATGTGCATGTCTATAGATCTATGATTGGTTCCTTGATGTATTTGACTGCATCACGGCCAGACATCATGTTTGCTATCTGTGCCTGTGCTAGGTTTCAAGTCACTCTAAAAGCTTCACACTTAAATGCAGTAAAAACATTTTTAGGTACCTCAAACATCAACCCAAACTAGGGTTATGGTATCCTAGGGATTCTCCTTTTGAACTAGAAGCTTTCTCAGACAGTGATTAAAGAGGCGCCAGCCTTGACAGGAAATCAACAACAGGTGGTTGTTAATTTCTTAGTAGAAGACAGATATCTTAGCAATGCAAGAAGCAGACGATTGTGGCAAATTCTACTACTGAGGCGGAATATGTTGCAGCTGCTAACTGTTGTGGGCAAGTACTATGGATACAGAATCAGATGATGGATTATGGCTTTAATTTCATGAACACCAAAATCCATATTGACAATGAGAGTACCATATGTATAGTCAAGAATCCTGTCTATCACTCGAGGACCAAGCACATTGAGATTCGACATCACTTCATAAGGGATTGCTATGAGAAAAGATTGATAGATGTTATCAAGATTCACACTGATGCTAATGTTGCAGACCTTCTCACCAAAGGATTTGATGTCACAAGATTTAATTTTTTGGTGGTTAACATTGGAATGATCAATCTATAGCTGCATTAGTTTAGGGGAGGCAAATCAGCAGGTTACTTTGTTGTACAGTTTGTGAAATATTTTAGTTAGCAGATGGATTTTAGATGAGATGATGATTTGGGATTCATTCTATTCATTGGAATAAAGTTTGAGGGCTACATATGGTGCTGAGTTAGTTAGTGCTGCCAGTTTGGTTAATATTGCCAGGCCAACACTTAGTACTGCCCGGCTTGGTTAGTGCTGCTCAAAAGCATTTAACTATGGTGTTGATGATTGGATTGGGTCAAAGATGCAGTTTGGATTGGATTTGAGGGTACTACATGGAAACTAACAAGTTAGTACTGTCAGGCAAATTTGGTGCTGCCAGGCATAAAAGTTGGTGCTGCTTGTTACCGTTACTACTGTTGGTGAGCATACCAGATTATCATTAATTAATTCTAACCGTTGAGATATTTCCGCCAACAACTTGCTTATAGGGGTCTATGACTTGAAATTTTTTGATCTTTTCTTCTATAATACTCTTTCTTTAAGATAAAGACTCAAGTTTATTCAGTCGGTCATCTCAAACCCTAAAGCACATCTTCATAAAATCTCAATTAACTCTTCCAAACTCTCAAATTCTCACAATCGAGCATATCCCACACCCTACTCAACCTTTTCAACACATCTATGGCTAATTTGGAATTCGTCGATCAACACAATATGGTTGCGTGTTTAGAGAAAACAGGAGGAAATTCCGAATTTCATGAGATAGTGGACTTCCTTACATCAAGTTTGATACATCATGCTCTCACTGTAAGTCCTACTATCTATACTTCCTACATTGAACAGTTTTGGAACACTGCCAGTTCCCAAACAGTCAATGATGTGAAGCAGATTGATGCTACTATTGATAGCAAGGCAGTAGTAGTAACAGAGGCATCAATAAGAAGTTCTCTTCTTTTTAATGATGCTGATGGTACTGCTTGCCTAACAAATGAAGCTATTTTTCAAAACCTTGCATTGATGGGTTATGAGGGTGATTTTAATAAACTAACTTTTCAAAAAGCTCTCTTTTCTCCTCAATGGAAGTTTCTGATACATACCATTTTACATTGTTTAAGCTCAAAATCTACCAGCTGGAATGAGTTTTCCACAAATATTGCTTCAGCTGTTATATGTCTGGCCACTAATCAAAAGTTTAACTTTTCTAAACTTATTTTTGATGGTATGTTGAGGAACTTGGATAATACTAAAAAGAAATTTCTTATGTATCCAAGGTTTTTAATGGTGTTTCTAAATAATCAAATTGAGCTTGGTGAGCCTTTTAATGATGTTTATCCTACACCAGCTCACAATCTGAAAGTTTTCACAAATATGTCTAGGAAAGGACTAAAATTTTTAGGAAAAATAACACCTCTGTTTCCCAACATGTTGACACATGCAGCAGAGGGTGAAGGTTCAGGAGAACCCACTGAACCTCAACCCACACCCTCTCCTACTCAACCTAGTACAGGAGACCAACCCCCTGAAACATCATCTAGCCATGCCACTACCCAAGACTCTAGAGACTCTTTAGAGGGAACTAATGGGAATGAAGGGGATCAGGTTCAGACACCTCATGATAGTCCTCTTTCAGGTGGTCACACATCTGACAGAGCTGAGGGTGCCCTGAACCTACAGGAATTATCTGTTTTATGTACTAACTTGTCCAACAGGGTTCTTGCCTTGGAGTCTATTAAGGATGCACAAGCTGCAGAGATCAGTGCATTAAAATCTAGAATCAAGAAGTTGGAAAAGAAGTGCAAGCCAAGCATCTCACACCACAGGGCATGGTTGAAGAGTGTGAACAGATTATCCATGAATAAGAGATTTGGAAAGAAGGAGTCTGTATCCAAACAGGGGAGGAAAAAGTCCAAACCTGAATCAACTTTGGATGACAGTACTGTCTTTGATGATCAAGATGCAGATCATGGTATGGAGTACATGGAAACTGAGGAAGCTGTGGATGAGGGGAGGCAAAGTGGTGAAACTGAGGAGGTTAAGTTGACTGATGATACAGAAGTTGTTGAAGACAAGGGCAGTGGTGATAAAGGAGGAAATGCTGAAGAACTAGTTAGTACTGCTAGACCAGAAAGTACTGCTAGACCAGATATTGATGCTGCTAGGCAAGAAGATAGTGTTGTTGAGCCTAGAACTCCTCCTACAACAACAAGTATATTAATATGATTAATGAAGAAATCAACACATGGTCAAACATGTTTGAGATGAAGAATAAAAAGCTAAGGAAAAAGGAGTATCCAATAAAGAAAGGTTGATGTTTTCAAGACCTGCAAGATCTATTCTCACATTGAAGCCACTTCCAACAATAGATCCTAAAGACAAAGGTAAAGGGGTTTTGAAGGAGTCACCAGTAAAGAAAGTAAAGAGAAGTGATCTGGATGCAGCTTAGATTGCTAAAGATGCTGAAATAGCAAGACTGGTACATGAAAAGGAGCTAGCAGAGATGGAAAGGGAAGAGAAGAAAGATAGAGATAGGATCAAGCATCTGTGGACTACATTGCAAGTTTATATGATGATGTTCAAGCTAAGAATGATGCTAGTGAAGAGTTAGCTGCTAGACTACAAATTGAAGAGAGAGAGAGAGAGAGAGAGATGTACATAATAGAAGAAAGGTCAAAGCTATTAGCAGAATTTTTTGAAAGGAGGAAGAAATTACTTGCTGAAGAAAGAGTTGCTGCTGTTAGAAACAAACCTCCAACAAGAACACAACTAAGGAGTCTAATGATGACCTTTCTTAAACATACAGGTAAATATAGACATAATTAGTTGAACAAAAAGACATTTGAAGATATTCAGGCCCTATACATACAGGAACAAAAAAAAGGGGGGGAAAAGAGATGAAGATTTTGTGCCTATATAGGTTAGAGAGATGAAAGATGATTTGTAAGAGAAACACAGACAAGCAGCTGGTATGGATGAGGAAGAGGTTTCCTGAAGAACCTGAAAGCACTAAGGTTGAAGTTAAGCAGGAAGGACGTGAAGAGAACATCATGAACAAGTAAGGTAGGAGATTGAAAATGAATGCTTTCAAAGAAGTCTACAAAGCAAAAGACAGATTATGATCTTGAAGAGAGGAACAAACTAAGAAGATTCTCTAAAGATAGTTCTTGATGAAGAAGAAGAGATTGATTATGAAGTTCTGGGCACGAGGTATCAATTTTTAACTGGGAATCTGCATTTTATCATACTGATAGATATGGAGTACCTCATGACTATTACATAGTGTTTAGAGCTAATGGAAGTTCAAGATATATCAAGACTTTCACTGAAATGGTTTCAAGGAAATTTATAGATTGGACTTCAATGAGCTTCATAGGTTGCAGAGATTTTCAACAACAACTCCTAAAGGAATTGATTTAGTTCTCTGGGGAGACTTAAGGATTATGTTTGAAGAAACTGTAGATGATGATATTTAGAAGAATAAAGAGAAATGGATTATTAAGAGTTGTACTTTCTATGAAAACTATGGAGTTCATATCTTGGCATTAGAAGATGGTACTAAAATTCACATGCTTGCAGAAAGAAGGTATCCACTTATAAGGGAAACTCTTGAGAGGATGATGGAGTTGAGATTAACTATTGAATCTGAAGGTAAAGCTATTTTTGATCTGCTCAGATTTATTCAAAAACAAATTGATGAGTTTGGGGGCCAAGATGGGAGTGAGAAGGATCTTTGAGTGTTGGTTTTCTGACCACACAACAAATGGTCATCAGTTCACCATGTCTAACAGACATCAAGAACTGGCTAGTCAAGAAGCAAATGGCTTTTGGTAAAGACTTCTCAAATCCGTTTACAGCTGATAGTTTGCTAAAAACTATATGGTTCTTAACTCACCATGCTTCACAGTAAAGAGTTGGCTAGTCCAAAGCAAACGGCTCTTGGTAAAGACATCTCAAATCCGTTGATAGTTGGTAGTTTACTAAAAACTATATGGTTATCAGTGCACCATGTTATATGGTTATCAAATCCGTTTATGGCTGGTAGTTTACCAAAAACTACATAGCCAACTTAGTTAGTATTTTTGCTGTGTTGCTGAAAAAACTAGAAGCTAATCAAAGTTGAAGTTTAAAAGGTTGTAAAGTGTTTGGATACATCCTCCTAGTGTTCAAGAAGCTCAAGATGAAGAAACATGAAGGTTGACAAGTAAACATCATGTTTAGGGGAGGATTGTTGGGTTTTAGAAGACTTTACAACTTACTGCTGCTGGTTCAACATTGGTGCTGCTAGTGAAGATTTAGTGCTGCTGAGAAAGATTGAAGAAAATAGACTAAGTCTTTAGTACTGTTAGAGTATAGTTAGTACTGCCAGTACATTGTTAGTACTGCTAGTATAGTTAGTGTTGTTAGTAGTAAGTTAGTGCTGCTAGCATATAATAGTTAGTGTTGTTAGGAGATATGCATGAGTTAAATTAGGAATAGATATGCATTATCTCCTTACGCGTTTTGTAAGCCCATTAGGGTTTTCCTTGGTGTATAAAAGGAACCCTAGGCATAGTCAATAGATATAGATCAATTAGCAATCATAGCTTGTAACCTAATATGATTCAAGTTATAATATAAAGTGTGAGTTTGATAGAAGATCTTTTATGTTTTCTTATTACTGTTCTTCTTAGCATTGTTGATTAGTTTCCGCATAATCAATAGTGTTCAATCAGTGTTTCATTATTGTTGCTTTGGATTTATCTAAAGTAACAAACCCTTTGCAAGCTAAAGGTTCAAGATCTATTCAGTAAGGGATCCTACAATATATATTTATTAACTAGTGTCATAACCCGCCCGATGGGCGGATTAGCTTCTTTTACTACATATTAAATCTTACGTGTATGTTTTGTGTATTTTCATGCAACGTATAAAACTAAAGAATCTTAATAGATCAAGATTTTTTATTTGGGGTATGTTATCATATAATTGACAGTAAAAGATAATATTTGTTCAGCTTTGATAATCAACATCTTTATTAGCATGACTAATTTCAATACTTAAAAATATATGAAAACGAATTACCTTTTCTCATGGACAATCTATCCTTCCATGAGTATATAATAATAGCTAAAAGGTAGCATACACGAATAAACAGTTGTAAGCAACGGAAAACATCCCCAATCACAGAAATAAACAATCTACCAAACACTGAATAAAAGGTAAAAAAAATGCTTATTGATTTCAAATAAGGAGGTGTGTTTGATTGCTTATTTTAAAAGGCATATTACTTAAACAAATAAGCGCTAAGAGTCTCCTTGATTGTTAAAGGCTGCTCATTTAGGATGACATCTTCCAAAGGGGCTACCTATCTTAGTTTAAAACGATGAAGATAAAACATAACCTGAATTGACCCATTCATATGTAAATAGGTCAAAATTCCCACCAGTATTTATATATAATGGACTAATATTCCATGATATAACTCTTGATCATTTTTTTAACCACACCACAGTAGAATAACCCAAACAAACAAAATAGTAGTGAAATGATATGGTCTATTTCAGGAGCTATCAAATGATTAATTTTTCACATTTTAACCATCACAACTGCGTTGAGCCAAAAATGATTTTGTTAATACTTTAGTGTATGAAGAAACGATTATGGTTTTTCTCATTCACAGTTAAGATTAGAGGTTGCAAAGTTACTGGGCTGATAACGGATAAACATTGGTAAAACAATTTTGAATGAAAGTGTCATCGAAGCGCAAAAACTAACAGCATAGAAAAACTATTCAAAACACAAATTAAGCCACTAAATACACCGCAATTTAGTACTGTGAACAAAACATACCAGACCGTTCCGCACGGAAGGGAAACTGTGGATCAGTAAGGTTTTTGAAAATCCTTTTCAAACTTGTTTACTGACAAATAATGTCCTAAATACCGTTATTTATATTTTTTGACCTCCCAACGTTTTGATAATAAAAAAATGTATAAACGTTTACGATAAAATTAAACGTTTACAAATTATTAATCATAAAATTATATTTCTAAGATTAGTAATCACTTAAGGTATACCACAACAAATCATTAAGCATGATTAGTGATCAGAAAATATTTTTCTCTCATCACCTTACGTTTTTAGTAAAAGATTTTCACAAATTTTAATTAGTACAAAATATTTTCTATTAAAGAAAAGTTAATTAAAAAAATTGAAATTTGAATTAAAAATTTTCCCCCCAATACAGAAGCTTCGATACCAGATACAAACCTTATCCATAAAATAGACAAAAATGGTAGTGGAGTCTACTGGCCAGCCACCCCTTATGCCACCCTTATATATATGGGACCGCCCCGGACCGCTGCTAGTTACGCGTTGGCATTTTCAAGTCTATAAATACTGGTCCAACCCTTGCTGAAAATCATTTCTCTTTGCACGAAATTTTTTAGTCTCTTATTTCTCTCTCTAAAACTTCTTTCTCTCACAAAAACTTTTGATCTCTATCTTTACTCAGATCTTGTATTTCAAGTGATCTAATCTCTTCGTCCATCTCTTCCCACTCATTCAAGTCAAGAGAGAACAACTCGTATTCGACAAAAACGAAGTGTTAATTAGTCGATCTCTCCTCTTTTGTCTTCTAAGTACCAACCTCTATTGTTATTTTTCTTATGTAATTATGTGTGATTCGGATACTGTGTCTGATCTGATAGTGTAAATCCTTGTAAGTGTGAGTTATAGCTTGTGAAGGTGGTAGATTGGTTTATAGCAAGATTAGGACATCGACATTTGCTTAG
Organism: Tanacetum coccineum; assembly: GCA_026074375.1. Lineage (NCBI taxonomy): Eukaryota > Viridiplantae > Streptophyta > Magnoliopsida > Asterales > Asteraceae > Tanacetum > Tanacetum coccineum. Next base: position 7,576 of record BQNB010122423.1, read on the forward strand.
TGTCTGAAATAACGTAAGCGACGTGTAAACGGTTTTCTCCGCCTAAAAAGGGAGCTTGTTGACATAGTAAATCTCGAGTCGGATACTCGGGGGAGTGGAAGTAAAGGGCGAAAGAGTTGCTTCTAAGCCAACCACGATAAAATCTTGGTGTCTTGGTTTGGGTTGTTTCTTTTCTTATCTCTACATTATTATTGTTGTTATCTAGTTTTAGTTTAGATAGTTATTGCTTGTTCATATTGTGAATTGGTTAAACATATAACTCGGATCTAAACATTTTTGAAAGTAAACTTTTAAAACGTAAAACAAACATGTAAACTATTCAACCCCCCCCCCCCTTCTAGTTTCCACAATTGGTATCAGGAGCAAGGTCACTCAAGATTTTTAAAATATACTGTATTTTAAAGCTTGGATCGATCTTGGGGAGTCCGACAAATGAACTAGAAGGGCAGTCATGCAAAGACAACCACTCTTTAAAAGCGGTTAGTTTTATTATATTGGAAAAAATATATTCGAGACATATGTTAAATCAAAAGATCTAGATCTTTGGCATGTTATTACCAATGGTGATTTTCAACCTATTGTACAAAATCCGAAAACCAAATTAGATGAGGTTATCCCTTTTGAAAAACAAACCGATGATCTTAAAAGAAAGCTTGCGAAAAATAATGAAGCCAAAATGGTTATTTACAATGCTTTGCCTAAAAAAGAATATGAAAGATTTTCATGTTAAGCACGGCAAAAAGAAATTTGGAAAAATTTGGAAAACTTTGTTAATCACCCATCAAGGTAATAGCCAAGTCAAAGATAATAGGATCGACCTTTTGGTTCAAAACGTATGAACAATTCCGGCAGTTCCCGAAGACGAACTATACAACAATGCTTTTGCTAGATATAATACGAAGTATTACTAGTACTTAAAGCTCTTGATGAAAGGTATTCCGAGTAATAACTACGTAAGGAAGTTTCTTGGGGGCTCTACATCCTAAATGGAGACAAAGGTCACATAGCGATTGAAGAGTCCGAAGACTTAACGTCTCTATCTCTTATGAACTATCGGGAACCTCAAGTTTCATCAATGATCATCAAGAAAGATTCTGAAAAGTCAAAGCAAAAACTGAAAGGAAATCTATTGCTTTAAGGCTAAGAAAGAAGCTAGTGAATGAAGAGTTTCAACTTCCGGTAGCGAAGACGAAGATTACCCATGCGGTAAGAGACGTCAAGAAGTTCTTTATAAGAAGAGTAGATTCGTGAAGAACAACCTCGGAACAAACAAAAAGATGTTCCTAAGAAGCCGTGATGACAAGAACGTAAAAGTGAGTAGAAATACGTTAGATGTTGTGACCCAAATCATCTTATGGAGAATGTCCAAGAACCACACGAAAGATAAGAACCAAAGAGCTTTTGTCGGAGGCTCTGGAGCGAGAGCGATGATGAATAAGATAAAGTCAATGATGAAACGTGTCCTTGTAGCTCATGCAAATCAAGTGCAGGCCGGGCTATGATAAACTCACCTCAAGCAAGTCTTTTAGCAACCAAATGTCATCACTACAAGCAAATGAAAGACGCTCGCTAAAAACAACTAGTCCATTTAATGTCCCAATTTAAGCATCAAATTCCTAAACAAATCTTACACGTTTGATGCAAAGAGTGTTAAGACCGTTGTACAAGTAGCTCATAAATACCATTTAGTGGTGTGATGGTTGAACGACATAGCCATCATTCCATACAATCCCCATGTACTCGATAATACCTACTTATATTATTTAGAGAAAACAGATAAGTAAATAAATAAATATATTATAATTAACAATTATAAATATTATCTCGACAAATCCATGTCGGTAGACCTTATCACTTCAAAAATAATCATAATAACGGTGAAAATGAAATGTTTACTCATTATAGACACCTTAGAGAAGTTGCGAGAAAATACATTTTCGTCTTTTAGTGAATTTTTTAATAAATAAAATAATTAAATAATATTTTTTGTTTTTAAAATCAAAAATCATGTTTTTAGAAAATTTCCAAGTATAACTTTTTTAACCGAAATTTCGACATACCCTTAGCTCATACAACGTTTTCGAAGGTTTCAAACCTATTTTCCACTTTTCATAAATTTCGACAAAACTCCAAAAAATCTCAATCTTATCGTTTTACTAAAACGTTTTCCCAAAATATCCGCTCAATACACACTCGTAAACACATTTTCACTTTCAATGTCGTCAAAGCTCTCTCAACGACAAATATCTCTATGGGCTTTAAGGCCCAAACAAGCGGGCCATTAAGATATTTATAGGTCCAAAATACGATCCAAGTCCAAAACCAAAGTCATTTACATACATAAGCTTATACCAATAAGTAAAAATAATCCGACTGCAATAAGCCCCTCTCATTAAGCCACATAACAGAAGCTTAATAGACTTATTTGGTCGTGAGATCCATAATCCAAAATTTCGTATATTAAGCTTAAAAATTAGCTTAACAAGCTACGTATCTGCAATTGGTTATTTCCATAAGCCCAAAATATTCCACAACAATACGTCATAACAACATAATAATTAAAACACTTTCCTATGCATGTGGGAAGTTTTTTGTGCATATAAGCCCAAAATAAGCCCAAGAAATAGCTTTAAAATAAGCCCCGAAGAAAGCTATAAAAGCTACTATCAAAAATAAGCATTCTAGCATCATAAATTATTCAAGTATCACGATCACAACATCAAAACTACAAAATCCCCTTTTTCCTTTTTTTACAACCCACAAACCAAACACCCTCTTTTATTCATTTCGTTTTCAAAAATTGATTTTCACGATGATCAACTTGTACAACTAACATCTATGCATCAAAATAAACATAAAAGGACAAACAAAATTTAAATTTAAAAACTTACAAGAAAATGTTCAAAAATGTATATTTCGACACCTAACCGGACAACCCAGACGTTGTTTAAATGAATACCCGAGCACTAGAATCAACCCCAATAATCACCGAATATTTCAGGCTTTTTTACAAATTTCAAAAATATAAGAGTGTGTGTGTTGCCTATTCGATCAGACAAGAGGAGAAGAAGAGAGATATTTTTTTTTGATATGAAAATGAAATGAAGGAAATTGTCTAGTGATAAGCATTATAGATGTACAACCTTGGGACACATTAGCTAAAAGTTAGCCTCCTGTCTCCTCTTGATTTCTTGACCTGCTAGAGCATCTTAGGGGTCTCGAGTCTTTCTTTACAGTCCGAATCACTAAAAGCTCCATAAACTCAAACCGTAAAATTTACTCAAAGTTAATTAGCATTTTTATTCATCTTAAAAATACTTTTCCATTAACCGAAGGATTCTACACGACATATTTACTCGTACAACCCTTCCCCACAAAAAACTCATTTGGGACATTTACGACGTTCCCGAACTATCGTTTTTTTGGCATTTCTTAAAAAGTCACGGGTTAAACACCAGGAATACAAATAACACAATAATACCTTCCAAAGGGATTATTAATTATAATAAACCACAATTCATCACAATTCTCATAAAAATCAACACCGTCAACACGGTACAAAATCTGAATAAACTGACAAAAGTCAAATAGTCAAAGGACAAATAAATATTCAACACAAAAAGGGAAAAGGTTACATTCTACCCTTAAAAGAATTTCATCCCCCAAATTCAGATACTAACATCACTAAACAAATGCGGGTATTTCAATTTCATCTGATCTATTCACGTTCCCAAGTGAGTCAGGGGCCACGTTTCGAATTCCAATTCCACCGAACCTTGACGAGGCAACCTAACTACGCTTCACGTCTATACTCTCTTTCCAAAATTTCTACATGCTCTTACCACAAAATTTCAACTTATCATCAACTCGAATCTCAATCCTAAGGCACTTGCATATTAATCAGCCAAACACTTCTTAAGGTTCGACACGTGGAACGTGTCATGAACACCTTCAACTCCTCAGGCAAATCTAACCGATAGGCCACAGGGCCTTGCCGTTTCAATATCTAAAGGTCCCAACTAATCTAGGATGCTAATTTCTTTTCGTCCCATGAGAAAAGCGTACCACACCTTTCCAAGGTGATACTATAGTAGCAAACATAGTCCACCTACATAAACTCATAGGCTTTCCTCCTCTTATCAGCATAACTTTCTAGCGAATCAGGCCAGCCGTAAGTCTAATCCTTAATCTGTGAGATCTTCTCAGTAGTCTCTTGCACTAACTCAGGTCCTATCAACTGACCTTCTCCAACCTCAGCCCACATAATTGGCGAACAACACTTTCTACCATACAAGGCCTCAAACGGAGCACATCTCACATTAGAATGATAACTATTGTTTATACGAAAACTCAACCAACGGAAGATGAACATCCAACTTTCCTCTAAGTCTAGGAAGGCAACGCTCTAGAGCATGCTTTCAAGTCTGAATAGTACGCTCGCAATCTGACCATCGGTCTGAGAGATAAGAACTTACTCATGTCTAATGAATCCTATGCCTCTTGCACGACTGCCAGAAACCTGATGTGAAAACGATTATCACGATCCATATAACCAAGAATCGGGCACACATGTCTAGCACTATCTCACTTAAATACAATCTAGCCAAACCTTTCCATCTATAATCTCACGCATAGTAGAAAAATGAGCAAGACTTAGTCATCGTCTAACATGACCCAGATTATGTCATCCCACTACTAAGTCCTAGGCAACTTGAGTCACAAAATCCATAGCTATCCCTTCCCAAGTTCCATAACGGGAATCTCAGTGTGCTAGAGCCAAAGCAAGCCAGATGGCCTTTGATGCTCAGCCTTAACCTTCAAACAAGTCAAACACTTACTAACATACACAACTATGTCCTTTTTCCTACCCGGCCACCAATACCTATCTCTAAGGTCATAATACATCTTATCAGCTCCTGGGTGTATAGAGTACCTCAACTTATGGGCTTTGTCTATTATTAGGGTTCTCACATCACCCTTCAAAGGCACCCGTATTTTATCCAGGTAGTATAAAGTCACATCACTTCTCTATTCTATCATCTCATCCAAACCATTCTACAATCCTGCAGACCCATCCACAGCCTCCTTCTGAGACGCCAGTATCCTATCCTTGATACTCTACTAAAGGGTCATATTCATAGCTCTAACTCTCTTAGGCTTTACTCTCTCCTTCCTACTTAGGGCATCAGCCACCACATTCGCCTTACCAGGATGGTAGCGAATCTCACAGTCATAATCACTAAACAAATCTATCCAGCGACGCTGTCGCATATTCAACTCTTTTTTACTAAAAAAATGCTGAAGACTCTTATGGTCCGTATAGATGACACTATTTTTCCCATACAGATAATGTCTCTAAATCTTAAGGGCAAATACAACTTCTCCTAGTTCCAAATCATGGGTCGTATAATTCATCTCATGAATTTTCAACTGCCTAGACGCGTAGGCGATCACCTTACCTCTTTGCATTAACATGCAGCCTAGTCATATCCTGGACATATCATAATATACCATAAAGTCTTCCGGTCCATCAGGAAGAGCTAGAATATGCGCATTACACAACTTATCCTTTAAGGTTTGAAATGCCAATTCATGTTCCTCACCCCAATCGAAAGTCTTACACTTCTGAGTCAAGATAGTAAGAGATTTATCTATCTTAGAAAAGTTCTCAATGAACCTACAGTAATATCCAGCCAATCCTAAGAACGAACAAACCTCAAACGGAGTTCTAAGGGCTTTCCAATTCTTAACAGCTTCAATCTTACTAGGGTCTACATGAATTCCATTACCATTTATCACGTGCCCAAGAAACTGTACTTCTCTTAGCCAGAATTCACACTTAGAAAACTTAGCATATAGTTTCTCCTTTTTGAGTAGTTCCAAGAGTAACCTTAAATGTTCTACATGCTCCTCTTGACTTAGAGTAGATTAAGATATCGTCTATAAACACTATCACAAACTTATCAAGATACGACCTATAAACTCTATTCATCAAATCCATAAATATTGCTGGTGCATTAGTCAGACCAAAGGGCATTACAGTGAACTCGAAATGTCCATAACGAGTTCTAAACGCAGTCTTTGGTATGTCATCCTCATGCACTCTCAGCTGATGGTATCCAGACCTAAGATCTATCTTCGAGAAAAACTGCGACCCTTGCAGTTGATCAAATAGATCATCAATTCTAGGAAGCGGATAACGATTCTTAACGGTCAACTTGTTCAATTCTATATAATCAATGCACATCCTAAAAGAACCATCATTTTTCTTAACAATCAATACCGGCGCTCCCCAAGGTGACGAACTTGGTCGAATGAAACCTTTGTCTTGGAGTTCCTTGAGTTGTCCAGACAACTCCTCCATTTCAGAAGGTGCCAAACGATAGGGAGACTTTGCTACCGGCGTTGCTCCAGGGATTAACTCAATCCGAAACTCAATTTCCCAAATAGGCGGTAATCCAGATAGATCATCCGGGAATACCTCAGGAAAATATCTAACCATAACAATCTCTTCTTGTTTCTTATCACTAGCCTTAGCACTCATCAACAATCTCACTTTCTCTTCCGGACTCTCTCCTACTACTCTAAGCACCTTGCCATCCGGTAGTGGTATCCTCACTACCTTCTCATGCTAAATTATTTTAGCCTTATAATTAGACAACCAGTCTACACCTATAATCATATCAAAACTTCCATGCCCAAAAGGTATCAAATTGATGTCAAAGACATGACCCTTGATTTCTAGTTTACAACCCTTAATAACCTTATCAATCTCTACTAGCTGCCCGCTAGCTATCTCAATCTCATATCTGAAACCTAAGTCGCTGGGCTCTAAGCCTAACAGAGGTATAAAAGTAGTAGAAACAAAACTATAGTCGGCACCAGAGTCAAATAAGGTAGTGGCAAAATGATCGTTCAAAGTAAACGTACCCGTCACAATGTTCGGATCCTGGCGAGCTTCCTCTGCTCCCAACATGAATGCCCTACCCCTAGCCTGGTTCCCTTGGTTTCCACGACCCTGACCCCCGTTATTAGCAGCAACTTGATTTGGATGGATGATTTTCTTCCAGGCCTCGTGCTTAGAATTTTAGTTTACATTTTAGGGGTTAATTTTAGTTTATTTACTTATTAGTCGCGTTTTATTATTTTACCGTATTTATTTAATTGTTTAAATTGCTTTTATTTAGTAGCTATAGATTATCAAAAATATCTTTGCTTTATTCAAATCAGAATCCAAGCTTAAACGAGGTTTCAATTTCACTAGTCGTTGGGGAAAAGACCCGGGTGATCATATTTGCCCGGTTTAATATACGTAATATATATTATATTATATATATTTTTGAGAGTGAATTTTATCAATGGTAACTTGGTAATTTTCTTAATTACTCTTTTAAAGTATTATATTTTATATATATTTTTACGTGTGTTAAAACTTCACATCACACAGCCTCATCGGCCAGTGCACCAGAATCTGCACAACCTTCTGTATAGTCTTTGGCTCCATTGCTGCCACCATCCTACGGATTTGTAAAGCATGGCCATACACATACCTCTCAATCATTCTACTCTCTAGAGTTACCAAATGTGAAACTAACCTAGCCAGCTCATGAAACCTATTAGTATACGCAGCATGGCCAGCCTCGACCATGGCGTGATTCCACAACTCAGATTCCAACTTTTGCATCTCATGACTAGGACAAAACTCTTGTATCATCATAAACTTAAAGTCATTCCATGACATACTAATAGCAACTTCCCGACTTAGCATGCGAATCTGAGAGTTCCACCACGTTAAAGCCTTACCCACAAATGAATCAGTAGTGTATTTCACTTTTTGGTCAATTCTACGACCACTCATATCATGCACAGACTCCATTTTCTCAATCCAATGAGTAAGAACTACATCACCTACCTTACCATCATATTCCTTAGGGTTACAAGCTAGAACTCCTTATATGAACAACCTACCTGGTTGCCATTTACTATTACATTCCCAACGTTCTCTTGAATGTTCTCATTAACCACATTACGATTCTGATTTCCAACATTTCCTCGGTTACTAACCTGAGCTAGCATGGCGGGTAAGAGGTTCTGCAATTCTTGGGCAATGATGGTCGAGTAGTCAGGTGCTCCCCTATTGGCTCCCTTTACATTCCCATTGACTCCTTCTACACCCCCATTATCCCCCATACCTTGGTCATTTCCTTACCCATTTAAATCATCAACACCCTCATCATTACCTTCCCTAGGTCCTCTACCCCTTCCACCTTTACCAACCCATACACCTGTTCCCCCTCCTAATGATTCGGCAGCTGGCCGGCCAGCACTTCGAGTCATCACCCTTGGCGGCATTATCCACACGAGGGAGAACATGGGCAACGTTAGGTAAGCAGGAAGACTTATTTTTATCTACTTTATATTATTATATATATATATATATTTACACATAATACCCCCTTATGGTGTCAACATCAATTTGTGTGAACAGTATTACCAAGTACGAGTAAGTTGTGATACTTTTATAACTACGTTGGCCACCGTATTTATATCTGCATCCTTTCCTAGTCGTACTCAGTATTAAGTTCACATATTTCAATGACTGACATAACTAAACCAACAAACCGTAAACACGCGAAAGCAAGCAAAAGCGGAACACCGCGCATATAGATCCTATACGCAACTAAATGACGGATCTTAGGTTATAGTCTAGGCCAATCCACCTAGTTCTCTAAAACATTGGCTTTGATTACCAATCTGTCACACCCCGACATTGGTGGAAACTTGGGAATGCAACATAATGATCAATCATAACACAATATACAATATAGAGAAAACTAGAATGCATAAACTTCAAGTGTTACAAAGACCATCCACCTCGAACAACCTCGAGAGACGTCCCAAATCATAACTAAATCCAAAATCTCTTACATATTTCAAATGCCCACAGAGGGGTCTAAATCCAAACTTAAACTAGAACTTCCAAATACTAATAGCCAAACAAATAAACAAGCAAGGCTTCATACAAAAAATTCACACGGGATACTCCTAAGCCTGCTATCACATATCACCAACTATTCATCCTTCACTTCATGAATATGTACCGAAACATAACAATAATTATTGGTGACTTGTGATGACCTTAAAAATAGTTGTGCCAATAACTCAAAACAGTGGAAAATAGTGCAATATGACAGTGAATATATGAGAAAATACCCCATGACTTATTATCCTCGCTAATCATGTAAAAGTCGACCTAGCTTACCCGCTAGTTCCGAAACCTTCCTAGGCATCAACGCTAGTACGGTAGCAAAATATGTTCACTACGCAACCTTATAGGGGCCGACAGCTAGAGCACTTAGATTATGCAGGGACATCACACATACTAGGGTAGGCGTACCCAGCCGATCCAATAATCACACAAATACTGGGGTAGGCATACCCCTCCGATCCAAAATTATCATGCAACACATAATATTCACATAGTAGTCATAAGCACATGTCTTATCCCAAAAACAAAACCACATTTCACACAGTCAGATTTCAAAACTGTTCAAAAACACATTGGTGTCATTTTTCCCCCAAAGAAAAACAGTGAAAATGGGTACGAGAACTCACTCAAAACAAAAGTCTTTAGCAAAAATCTCATAAACAAGTAATGAAACGATGTCCGCACACGACCTAATCCAGTTAATGTCCCATTAAATCATTTATTTCCAAAACAGTCTTCACGTTTGATGCATAGAGGCTAGAGGCATTGTAAAATTACCCATAACAATTTAGTAGTGTGATGGTTGACGTCTTATCCCAAAATATCTTATCAATTCGATAACCCAACGATACATACTTATACTATTTAAAGAAAATAGATAAGTAATATAAGTAATATTTATAATAAATAATTATAAATATATCTTGAATAGTCCAAACGGTACCCTTAGTCACCGTAAAAATAATCATAATAGAGTTGAAAATGAAACGTTTACTCATAATAAACATATTAGAGAAGTTTCAAGAAAAATTATATTTTTCGTCTTTTAGTGAATTTATTTAATAATAAAATAATAATATTTTATTATTTAAATCAAAAATCATGTTTTTCAGTAAAATTTCTAAGTATAAACTTTTTACAAAATTCGACATGTAAGGAGTTCATACAACCGTTTTCCCCAAGGTTTTAAACCTTTATTTCAAACATTTTTCAATCTTTTGACTCTTTTCCGACCAAATGCCAAAATCTTAATCTTTAACACTTACTAAAACGTTTTTCCCAAAATAACGTTCTATATCACTTTGTAAACACATTTCACTTTCAAAAGTTCGTCCAAAACTCTTAAAACGACTAAATATCGCTTATTGAGCTTTAAGGCCCAACAAGGGTCCATTTATATATATAAGCTCATACTATCCCACAAAGTAAAAAATAACCCATACCACAATAAGCCAACAAATAATCCACGGCTTATTTGTGCTTAATGGATCGCGTGCCCAAAAGCACCAAAAACTAGTTCATAAGCTTTAAAAATAAGCTAGTATGCTACGTATAGTATTTGGTTATAACCATAAGCCATAAAAATATTCTGCGAATATACGTAATATAAAGCAAATAACCAAAAACACATCCCTTGTGTTTTTCTTAAATTAGCCGCAAGCAAATAAGCTCAAAATAAGCCATAAAGTGCTTAAAAATAAGCTCATAGTAATATATCAACGCTTAATATCCAAAAATAAGCTATTTGATCATATGTTATTCAACCATCACGACCACAATATCAAAACTACATAACCCTCTTTGTTTCTTTTTCATTCGTCGCAAGCCAAACACCCCTTTTTATCCGTTCGTTTCCAAAAATCGATTTTTGCGACGATAAACTTGTACAACTAGCATCTATACATCAATATAAACCCAAAAGGACAAACAAAATTTTAATTTAGAAACTTACAAGAAAATCTTCAAAGGTATAAATTTTGACGCGAACCGGACAACCCAAAAGTTTTTTTATGAACCCACACCTATCGGTATCAACCCGGATGACTTAGACCTTCATGTTCTTGATCAAAACTTAAAAATGGTGTGTTTTCTGTTCGGATCAGCCAAGAGAGGAAAAGGATAAAGATTTTTAGTTGTGTGTTTTCAAAATGAAATGTGTGTGTTTTGGAATCTAAATGGGACAAGGCGTGTAGGTAAAAAATGGAACACTGAGCTAAATAAATACCATTGGGGTTCCCCTTGGGTGTCCTTGGACGTTCATGGCATCCTATTCGGTGTCGGGTCTTCCTTTCGTGTCGGGATCACTTAAAACTCATAAAACTCGATCGTAAAATATTTTCCAAAGTTAATTAGTATTTTTATTCACATTAAAAATACTTTTCCATTAACCTAGAGTATTTACACGACATATTTATTCACTTTAAAAACCCTTAACGGTAATCGTTTTTATGTGACCGAAAAAGGTCAAAAAGTTAAAAAGTCAAGTCGGAACCAAAAAATCAAAGGGAAAAATTGTCATTTAAAAATTCTAAAAATTGCCGGGTGTGACAATATTCCAAAGGTGCATGTTAGCAATCTTTCATGACATGATTAAAGAATCAGTCGAAGTATTCATGGTTGATTTTTCTGTCTTTGGAAACTCTTTCAACAAATGCCTAAACAACCTCGATAAAATGCTCTAGCGTTGTAAAGATGCTTATCATGTCCTTAATTGAGAAAAATGTCACTTCATGGCCAAAGAAGGAATTGTGCTTGGACACAAGGTTTCTAGCGCAGGACTTGAAGTCGACAAAGCAAAAATCGACATAATCGCAAAACTTCCACCCCCTACTTACATCAAAGGTGTTAGAAGCTTTCTAGGACATACCGGTTTTTATCGACGATTTATAAAAGATTTCTCAAAAATTGCCCGACCTCTAACTAAGCTACTTGAAAAAGATACTTTGTTCGAATTCAATGATGATTGTTAAAAAGCATTCGAATTATTAAAAGAAAAACTCACATGTTCTCCTGTGATCGTAAGCCCAAACTAGAATCTTCCGTTTGAACTTATGTATGATGCAAGTGATTTCGCAGTTGGAGCTATCTTAGGTCAAAAAGATGGTAAAAACTTTCACCCAATCTACTTCGCAAGCAAAACCTTCAACCCAGCTCAACAAAAATACACCATAACTGAGAAAGAACTTATGGCTATAGTTTTTGCATAAAACAAATTTAGATCCTACCTTATACTATCAAAAACTATTGTTCACGCTGATCACTCAGCTCTTAAACATGTTATTAAAAAACAAGACGCAAAACCCCGTCTTATTCGATGGATTATACTCCTACAAGAATTCGATATAGAAATCAAAGATAAAAAAGGTACAAAAAATGTTGCTGTCGATCACTTATCTTGGATTGACAATAACGAGACGAGTGATGACAGTGAAGTTGAAGACAACTTTCCTGGAGAAACCCTTATGGAAATTAATACCAGAGATGAACCATGGTTCGCAGACTTTGCAAACTATTTGGTGGGTGATATTATACCTAAAGGGGTGACGTACCGACAAAAGAACAATTATTCTCTAACCTCTAAAACTATTTTGGAGAAGATCCTTATCTTTTCAAGTTATGTCTAGATGGTATGACCAGACACTGTATCTCAGGACCAGAAACTCGTACCATTCTTGATGAATGTCACCATGGACCTACTGGTGGATATTATAGACCAAACACCACA
>BQNB010122424.1:0-19392 GCA_026074375.1 Tanacetum coccineum
GATCTAAACAAAAACGACACTCCTCATTGTCGTTTTATAGGTGGGCTAAAGTTAGCTTGTATGTATTGGCCCATCTCCTCTTTGGCTTTTAATTTTTTTTGTTGTGTTAGGTGTCGTATATGTAATGAGATGTAGTTGACTGCTTGCTGGCGTTTATTTAGTCCACGTGAAAGGGTTGGTTTGTTATTTTGGTGTGGGTAGGTGAGATTATGAGTATAAAATCGGTTCGGTTATCGGTTATTCGGTTCGGTTAGTTCGGTTAAAAAAAATTTTGGGTCAACTCGAAAGCCGAACGAAACCGAACTAGAATTCAACTGAACCGAACCGAAAGCGGAATTTGAATTCGGTTCGGTTTTCGGGTTGACCCGAATAACCCGAATAATTTTAAAAAAACGAAAAAAATACATAGATATTTAGAAAAAAAATATTTCAAGCATAAAAAATGTTTTTTTATATTAGGATAAAATTTTATTTATCTTTTCTTATATATAAATATATATAAGAAATATATATATTTATATAAATTCAGTTTTCGGTTCAGACCGTCGAACCCATATCCAACCCAAGAACGGAATTCGTAGTTCGGTTCGGCTCGGTTTTTGCAAATTCGGTTCGCTTATTAATTCGGTTTGGTTTTTTCGGTTCGGTTCGGTTTTGGTTTTTGGTTTTTTTTTTCTTTTCTGCTCACCCCTAAACAACAAAAATAAAGTTATTGGGTCTAGGTTCATACAAAAAACACAGCGTATACAAACATCCAAATAAACAAAATACTTTAGGTCCATGCCAAAAAACATGAAGCCCAACATTAACTTAAATCCTAAAACTATATAGTAAGAAAAAACACACCGTGCCAACAAGTTAGCCTCCACCGTAACGCGCGGGCTAAGTTCGAACTTGTAACAACTAAAGATTAGTTATACCTCTGCTATAAAATATACGCCTATACGCCCCCATAATACATTATTTTTATGTTGAGTATTATCAAAAGGTTAACTAACAAATACATCATTTCATAAAGTTGAAGTTAGATAGCTAGTTGCAGGTGACTAACATAGGGGTAAAACAATAATGACTGGAAAACATAACAAATATATCATCCAAGTAAAACCAAAAACAAGTTCGAAATCATAAGAAAACTTATTAAATATTCCGCAACAAAGAAAAACCCGTGACTTGTGTCCTGTGTTTAGGCGGGAAAATGAGTTATAAAAAATGACAGGGTGTGGGTTTGGAGAAATGGCAAGGTTAGTCCCCCGAAGTTATAAGGTATTTTGCATCCATGGTCCTTGTGGTGATATAAGGTTGAGGGTTTGGCAGAAATGCCCCCTCAACCTTATAACTCTTATTGCAAGCATGGTCCTTTGGGTAAACAAGTTTGGGACATTGGCAGAAACACCCCTTCACTTGTTATTTCAAGTAAATTGCAAAATCAGCCCTTGTAGTCTTTTTCTTCTTGTATTACACTTAGGGATTTGACATTTTTGGTCCCTTAAGTTATATTTCTTCTGATTTTGACTTCCTCTTGACTTTGACTTTGTCGGGGTTGACTTTGACTTTGACTGTTTGACTTTTTTGACTTTTGGCTTCGATTTGGCTTTGTCTTTTCACACTATTCCATTCCGTGCCCAGTTTTGTCGTTTTTGGCTTTGTTTTTCGTCCTTTTGTGTGATATCCGTTTCCTGCACAATACAAATGCAAAACAAACATATATTTGGCAGTTTTTGTCTGTTTTTGGTCATTTAAGTCCGTTTTTAATGGATAAAGGTATGTGTAATTTAGCACATACCAAAATCCCCCATACTAAGGTATTGCCGTGTCCTCACGCAACCGTATTTCTTCTGGAGAAGTATAGAAAATGCTTTCACGTTTAGAATTTGTTTGTAATAATGCAAACAACTTTTGAAATTCATTTTCCATGTTATTCAAATCCAGTTTCATTGGATTTGTACTGGGCATTGGTGCCACAGTTGGTTTTGTCTCCGAAGATGAAGACGATGAACTTGCATTTGAAGAATTTTCAGAAGATATAAAAGAAGATGAGAAATATTTTTGTTTAGCAGAAAATTCTTTTTGTGGAACAAAATCTTCGTAAAGAGCATTTAACTTTTTGTAATCAATTATCCAAACATTTTGTTTTTTTCAATAGCAATTGGATCTTGTGATTTGTTTTTCATTTTTATTTAACTCTGGGTTTCATCATTAAGTATGTCCTCAGTATCTCTAATATTCACATGAATTTTGGAATCAGCAAAGCAAGAAGCATCATATAATTTTGGATTTTGAGAAATTGCTTTCTTGAGAGTATAAGGATTTGTGTACCCCAAACCATGTTTTACATTTAAATCATAAAAGGACATTGGTTTTGGTCCAAGCATAAACATTCCTTGTAGAGAGTTACTAATTTTCAACACTACATCTTCATTCTTTTTAGTTTTGCTTCAAGATCTAGAACAATGTCATGGTATTTATCTTCATTTTCACTCATTTTTTGTTCCAAAATTGTTTGAGTCTTTTGAAGTTCCATAATTTGTCTTTTGAATTCAATAAGAGACAACTGTAACTTATCCCGTTGTTGTTCAAAATCTTGAATAATGTCCCGATCATAAATAAACTGAGTTTGTAAATCCCTTTCGAATCGTTTTGCTTTTCTATCAGCCTCAATGAATTTGTTAAAAAATGTTTCATTATCACCTTTGGTCTTTTCAAAAACCCAAACCTTTTCCTTATACAACTCAAGTTGTTGAGTTAAAACTTTGTTTTGTTGTTTTACTTTGTTAGCATTTATTTGTTATTTCTCAGCTTCCTTATAAGCATTTCTTGCTAATTGCTCTAGTTTAAATGATGCTTGAACATTGTTATCTTATTCAACACTGCCACTATTAACATATACATTTGGTTCATCAAATATACTATTGCTATCAATTTGATCATCACCAATTGTATTGTTAATAATTTTAGGTTGCTTCGGATACTTTTGTTCTTGATTATCTTTAGCAAATAATGGATTAACAAAACTGGTGGATGGATTTTGTACCTCACTGAGAAATGCAGAATCATAGCTTGGCCCTTCATCAGAATCAATGTTTGTTGGTTGAATTCTAGCCATCAAGCATATGTTTGCACTCAATTCCTCAATTTCTTCCATCCATGTAGCATCAGCAACAAGAAAATCATTTTGTTCATCAGTAAGGGTTACTCCAGCTTCATCATGTTTGGCTAGCAACATTTGTTCCATGAAGTACTTTGAATCTCAAAATCTTGGCTTTGAACAATTACAAGCATAATGACCTTTTTCACTGCAATTGTAGCATTGAACATTTGCAGCAGATCCTGAAGTTGTAGTTCGAAGAGTTCTCTGTATGTTCCCAGCATCATTTTGAACATTGTTAATCTCAATGATTTCCTCTGGAACAAACGAACATCGTGTATTTCTGCCATCATTACCAGAATTTTGAATTTGAATATTCACTTTGTCTCCTTGCATAATTGCTTGGTTTCTGGTGTTGGAAGAAGTTCGAAGACGATTGTTTGTTGGATTAGAAAAACGTTAAGTGATTGCTCGAGCGAGTAACATCATTGCAGAAATAAGTGGATCTTCATAATTATTTTGAAATGCATCCCCTTGATAATCATCATCATAATCAGCTACTGAAGAGGGATGAGTGACATAGTAGGGTGATGGAATTCTTGAAGAGGAACCCGTATGTGCTACCAACGTAAGAGGATCATGAGACTTTTCCAATTTCTTTGCTTTAGATGCATTGACCAGTTTCTCATATTGAGAAAGATAATCAAACAAATCATCATATGAGTCTTCTGTTAACCTTTTTGCAAGACGAACTTGAGTAACATACTTGAGCCATTCAGGTTGCAAACAGTTTAGGAACTTTGTGTTGACAGTAACTCGAGGAAATTTTATGCCATTTCGTTCCAAATCATTCATTAACTGAGCAAAATGATTGTAGACTGACACAAGTGCTTCTCCTGGTTTAGCAACAAATTAATCAAACTCATTATTGAAATATGTTTCCCTGTCAACCTTGTTTTATACAATTCCTCTCATTAAGCGTTTAACTCTTTGCCACATGTCTTGTGCAGTAGTACATGCATCCACAGAGTTATATATGTCATTTGGGATAGAGATTAAAATCAAATTCATTGCTTCAATCTCAGCTTCATAGTGTTTCAAATCATCTCCTGTTAAATCTTCTTCTTTTTGCATCCTTAGTGGTTCAGATTCAGAAGGAGTGAATTCTTTAAACTCATATGGACCTTCATCAATTTCCTTGTTAAGCCACTTTTTATTTTCTCTCTTTCGATTGAGGTACCTTCTGAAATGACTTGCCCATGGTATATAACTACCTCTTTCAAGCATCGGAGGTCTAGTCTCATAACCGGCATCAGCAAAGAGATGTCTGAGAGTGTAGTTAGAAGTCGACATATCTTGTACTCAATGATTGATCTTTTGTAGAACAAAAGAGAGTTCTATTTTGTGATTTGCAAACCGGCAGCTTGATGTTGAATTATTGGAAATGAGCACACTCGGTTATAATATTAGATAGACACCTTTTTCAAAAAATACCCAAATTCAATAATATCTCGGACAATATTGATACAATTCTCGGACCCTTTCTCGGATGTAGCTAATCTCGGATACAACAAACATCAAATTCGGAATTTTTCTCGGATGTAACTAATCTCGGATACAACAGACACCAAATTGGAACTTTCCTAAATTTCGATATTCATACTTTTTAAAAAAAACCTTTCAATCAAAATTCAATATAACTATCACGATAAAACCGTAATATTATCAATTTTGATGAAACTTAATCCGTTTAAGATGTTTCTGGAAATGAATCTCACAATTTCGATGAAACCAAAAATGTGGGTTGACACTTTGAATTCGAAAATGATCACAATTTTGATAAAACCAAAAGAAATGATAACTTTACGATTTACAAATCCGTATTATAATGTCAAAACTAAGGCTATTTTTCCGTTTAACATAATTTTGATAAAACCAAAATTGTGTCAAAACTATGATATAATATCGAAATTGATTTTACTAACACAATTCTCGATAAAATAAAGAAATTGTGTATCTATTACAACTGTTATGCTTATTTCTGAGAATGAAACGTATTCCTAATACACAATGTTTGATAAAACTGAAAACTTATGCACAAGATCAATCGCGGTAACAACTTCCGAAAATGATAAAAAAACACCTAAAATTACGTTATTTCCGACAAAACCAACAACAACGTATAACTAATACACACACAATCTAACACAATGAAGACTTCCCGAAAATTGTATAAAAACTGTGAATACACTCCTTTAGCAAACCAACTTACCATGTCCGAATTTGTATATATAACGCAAGAAATGATACCGAAATTACTAAAACTAGCCAAAATACTCATGCCTTATCCATAGTTGCTGTCGAAAATGAATATAATCATGATATATGATGTCGAAAATGCTCAATAAGCTCAAATAACCACTCGAAACCACTGAAAAATACCACTTGTTAGGTCTCGTTTTATCTTGAATCACATGATTTAGGAAAGTTTAGAATAGAGAGAATTAAGAGAGGAAGGCAAGTATTTCACAATTTTTAAATTTTATAAAGAAAAGAGAAAAGGGGGGAAAGTGAGTTTGTTGCAAGCCTAAATCACCTAATGTTGATTAGGTGGGTATTTATTGGAGAGGGAGGTTAGCTTCCCTTCCTTTATTTTCCTAATTTTGCAATCTAGTCCCTATTCTTTGCATAATATGCTATTTTTCACTTTTAGCATATTTTTCCTTATTACAAACTACTTTCTACTTTGTAAAATAGAGACTAAAAACTAATAATAAATAAAACCATTTAAAGTATCATAATCGACACTTTTATTAACCTAACAATAAGGAAAGACCGAAGGTGGAGAAAAGTGTTGATTTGATAACCATCAATGATGAAGAAGAGGAAGAATCAGCTAAGGATGCGTTGAGAAGGAAGAAAGGAAAGGGTATAGAGGAGATTAAGGATACTGTGACACTCTATAAATTCACAGTCAATATTTTACCTTTAACGTTCATTATTTTGACTTTTATAAGTTACGTGTTTAATTTGACCTAGAACATGGAAGTTGTCCCGCGTAAACTGAAAAACGTTATCGGATTCGTTCCAACTTCAGAATAATTGAAGTCTACTAATATCTTACTTGTTATAATCATTCTAGAGTGTAACTACGT
This sequence comes from Tanacetum coccineum, assembly GCA_026074375.1. Lineage (NCBI taxonomy): Eukaryota > Viridiplantae > Streptophyta > Magnoliopsida > Asterales > Asteraceae > Tanacetum > Tanacetum coccineum. The sequence goes on from BQNB010122424.1 coordinate 6,244, forward strand.
TATGTACACTTACGTTTATGATTTTTACGTTTTTCGTGTACGTTTTACATTTTTAGCATTTTATGTCCAAACGGAACCCTGGAAATCCACCACCTTTGCATGTAAACCCTAGATATCAACCATTATTATTATTCTTGTCAAAATTTCAAAGACATTCCCTCCCCTCCTCTTTCTTAATTTGGTACAAGCCTCAAATTAAAACAAATGTCATCTTTTTGAAATTGGCAAGCATGTGTGCATGTAAGTATTAGATAATGACTTCCCATGGAGTCATTCTCATGCATAAGTATCTAAACTAGACCAAACCATGTGATACTTACACACCTTGACCACTAAATGACTAACCATAGCTTATACTTGCACATTTGGCTCAAGTCATGGTCTCCCTTGACCTTCTTTATGAACCGAACCCATGGACACATGGGAAGTGTGTGTGAGCCATGGCTTGACACAAAAACCTAACCCTAACCCTTGTCTATCCTATAAATACCCCTTTATATCCATTCTGGGTTTTCATTCTTTCTCTTAGCAACTAGAAAATTTTCATATTCCTCTCTTCTTTTTCTTTGTTGCTCACGGCACAAAACAACCACCCAAGAGGGTTCATCATTAGTCATTTCCTTCTTAGTTATAGTGTTCAAGGTTGATTATCAAGGTATTCTAAGGTATATGTACAGATTGGTTCATTGATTTCAAGGGTTATTTGTAACACTCCCATTTTTACATATAGCAGCGGAAGCTAATCTGGGGTATTACTTCATGGATACAACAATCATAATCATAGAAAACGACTCAAAAGAGACGTTTGTTCAAAAGATACGTTATCATTCATTTAAAATCAGAGTTTTACAAAGGTAGGTCCCAAAATCTAGTTACATACAATGTGAATGATAACAAGTTTTAGCCATCTTCATGTCTATGCCACTCCGTGCCATAAGTTGCTTAATTACTTGAGATAAACATGCTAAAAAGTCAACACAATGGTTGAGTGAAATTCATAGGTTTGAAATGTAATAGTTGAATACAAGTCATCATAAGTAATTGTTATAAAAGCAGTGTTATAGTAATGCGTTATAGTGTGGTATTGGGTTACGTTGTTATACACCCGTTATTGGTAATAATTGCAATGAATACAATTATCATGGGAAAATGGTATTGCATGTATAATGTTATGGTATAATTGCGTTATTGTCTCGTCTAAGCTCATGGCACACAAACTGACTTGCGTATATATATACCCAAATTGATGTGATATATATAGAGATAATGGCCCTCGGTGTAGGTAATTGCCATATACCTATGTAATTCAAATATAGTATGTCTGGTTACCTATCCGGCTAACACAAACAGGATTCATCAATCCTGATAAATCTATCCACAGTATTCGCGTTCACTCGTAAGTGATTAATGGTCTATGATAATGAGGGACTTTTGGCATATAGTAACTTAGACATTAATTGTAATGGTATATCAGGATAGCATATAGTCTGGAAAATACTTGTATTCGTAATTTATAGCATGTATCCCCCTCATGGGTTTATGAAATATTAATGAGATTAAAAAGTGAGGCTATGAACTCACTAAGTCTTTGAAAAGTAATCACATTGTTATAAGATAAATGAGTATGTAAAAGAGTTTGTAACAAGCATGTATCCCCCTCGCGGGTTTATAAAACATGTAAATAAGTAAAGGCGAGGTTATGAACTTCACCTGATAGGTAGTTGTAATAAATATTCCAAAATGAAAGCTGACGACCTTATCACAATCTTAACAGGGAAGGTTGATATAGCAAAATGATAGTAAACAGCCACATCACGCAACCTGAGTAAATATGTCAAGTCTTAGAAAGATTGTACTCTAGAACTTTGGTTCTAAGAGTCATGAGTTTGATTGGAAAGTTTGGAATTATTGTATCACCGTTCGGGCCATCATAATTCAGAGGTCATTCAGTAAACGTTTAAGGAGCTAGCATAATACCAACAACTCAGTCAGAACATAATACCAAGATGAAACCTCTTAATATGAAGCTCCCTAGTATTGTGATATGATATAATCGGTTTTAAGCGTTTTGATCAATATCTGGAAATGATAAGCACGCCAAGCGTTAATTAAAGTTATGTCTTGTAATGTTTTGAATACATTTTTATACTTTTTCAAAATGCTACATTTTAGACCCTTGAGAATGAAAAATGGCAAGATATACCCTTGGAGTTTGCACTTTTACAAGTCTGGTCCTTCTAGTTTAAAAGATGTACAAAGTAAACCTTGTACTTTGGAAAGTGATATAATAGACCCTTATAGTTATAACTTTGATAAAATGACATTTCAGTCCTTTTAGTTATAAGTTTTAGAAAGTTACGATATATACCCCTTGCATGGATAATATTTACAAAACAAGTCCGAATTGCCATGCAAGCTTATTTTAAGTTTCTAAATGATATTTTCAGGTTATAGCCTATTAATATAAGGTAAAATATGAAGATTTAATGCAACAAAAGTTTAAAATAATGATTCGTTAATCTAGGAAGCAAAATGGGTTTAATTAGGGTTTTTAATAAAAAACGCTTAGGTTTTTATTTGAAATTCTTTCAAAAACCAATAAAGTTGTTCCATTAACATAATATATGATTGGTTATAACAATATTTGAGCATTATAACTTTAAGATCAATGAAAAACATGAAATTAGGGTTTTTAGGGTTCAGTTTGGATTAAAATGGCAAAACGCCTAGATTTTAGCTTAGATTGTTTTAGCAAGTGTTCATTAATGATCATAGAGATATAATATGAGTATAGGAGCAGAAATTATGAGCATGAACCTGGGTTTGACCTTCAAGGATCAAAAATGGAGGATATGGGTCAATTCGGGTAGTTTTTCCACTCGTACGCCTTTGTCTTTGATCTTAGGGCTTCAAATCTTCAAAGCTTCACTTGATTGTTGTTCTTAGATGTTCTTAGGATCATATGGAGCAGAGATTTGCTGCCATTAAGGGTTATAGAAGAAGATGTGGGGTGTGCTTTGAAATGAAGGGGTTCGACCCCTTTATATAGTTGTGCGAGCCTTAGAGGCCAAGGAGAAAGAGATGAGGTGTCATGAATATGTTGTAGCTAATTTGGGGAAGCTAGAATGATGATATGGAGGTCTAGGGTGGTAGAATAGGTGATGTGGAGGTGGTTTGTGGTGGTGATGAGGCGCGACAACACTTAGGCTCCAAGGAAGAGATGTGGCTTCATTTAGGGCCAAGAGATGGAGGAAGTAGCATTGTAAGCTGCTTAAGAAGGTAAGTTGCTTAGTCATAAGGTGCTTTGTTGCAAAGGAAACTTTCAAAATGGGTCAAATTGTAAGAAAAGAGGTCGCGGGTTCCATTAGGGCTCGGATTGAGTTTTCTTGCTTATAATTCGAGTACATTTGTGATATAATGATAGATATATGTTCACAAGACTTTTATTAAGGATTAATAACAAGAGTTGATAGGTGGTTCGGGTTTAAAATGGGTGAAAACGAGTAAACGGGTCAAATGTTCATATTAGGGCACGTTTAGGGTTTCTTGGATTTATTTTGTGTATAATTGAGATGAAATGATGAAATGATGATAGAATATGATTGGTAATGTTGTAAAATAAGTTATTACAACTTATTTGGGTGTTGGTTGAGACTTATAATGGATAAAAACCAAGAAACGGGTCATAGTTTACTATTTAGCTCGGGTTAGGGTTTCTAACTTGGATTTCTTGTAATTTCATGAAATGAGAATGAATATGGATTGTAAATGAAGTATATGACTTGCTTGAAACTTGTACTTGATAGATTGTACAAGATTCCTTGGGAAAACAGAGGTAAAACGGCTATTTGGACATCGTGCATTAATGACTTATACATTATGCTTTAAAGGACTTGTACCTTATTTTGGAGGGAAAGTATTATTCAAATGAGATGTTATATGACTTGTATATATGCTTTAGTAGCTTGTACATTCGCTTTAGATATTAACCTTTCATGGAATTAGGGTTTAGAGGTATACGATAACGGTTTAAAGCCCGTTTTGATATAACGTTGCGAATGGTACATTATATGAGTAATGTACTTTGTAATAATGATATTAAGATATCGACTTGATATGTTATGATGTTTGCTTGACATATAAATAGATATAGATGGCATAGGTAGGTTGCGTGAGCTCGTCTACTTTAGTTATGCAAGTTACATTGCATATTGAGATATTGGTAATGCAAGTAATGTAATAAAGCGAAAAATTTCCCCGTACAATTGTGATCATAGTAAAATAGGTTGATTTTGCATTTGATGAAAATTCTGGGTTGTTATAGTCTCCACCCCTTACAGAAATCTCGTCCCGAGATTTAGTCGAAATGCCTGAATTAGTCATAAATGTCGGATGGGATGTTCAAGGAATGATTATGAATTTTGTATAAGAGAGTTGTAATACATGTGGGATAACACGATTTGGAAATGAACAGATGATCAAGTAATAATGATAATGATAAGTGAAGAAAGGGGAATTATATGTACAAACGGATTGAAAGAAACTTGTTTGTACATATGCTATATACTTAAGCCTAGCTTATTATAACTTTATCACTTACATAAGAGAGCATCCAATATACTTTTACTAAGGAATTTATAAATTCATAGTTCAAGAGGATTATAATTTTCTTATTCAATTGAGAAAGCGTTGTTAATTCATTTCAATAAAATGGATCCTAAAATCGTCTTACCTAGATTAAAAACATGATATCGAAATGGTAATGTGTAGAAAATGACATGATCATGAAAGGTAAGAAAAATATTGAGATATTAATTGTACTGACGCCCATGTAGTCGAGGATGATAATTTATGTTTCAAAGGTAATAAGGAGAGTATTCAGAGTTGAACTCTAAATAGAATGGCAAACGATGTCATGTTTTGATATCAACAGATAACCAAGATGTATAATGGAATTATCACTTTATTATTTTATGGTTTCTTTACATATGTAACTATAAACGAGTTGATACTTATGCTACGCGTCTTGTAGTAGAATAAAAGCGACAAACGACAAGGATTGTAGCTTGATGATTGGGGTTTTTAGATTGAATAAGATTCTGATGAAACTTGAATATCATTGAGAGTTCTTGTTCTTCTTAGGGTAGAAATCTAGTGGACAAAAGTAAACTTGTCTCTAAAGTACGCCTCATGTGGCCCTGTTGTTTGCTTTTGAGCACCGAGTTGGCATAATGTCCTTTCTCTCCACAGACATTACAAGTTATGGATATTGATTGTAGGTTGTTTCTAGTGGCTGGTCTTTTGTTTCGTAAAAATTTTTGGTCAACATACACTATTCTGTTGCAAGTCGACAACTTGACAGTGCAGGGGTCCTATGTGATGCCAGGTGCACCTTTCACACAAAGGGTGATTTACAGTATACCCATTGGTGGCAGCATAAGTCCTGAAGGTTTCTTGCTTCTTGTTCTGCTGGTGGTGGTAATTATTGTTACGGTTGTTATTGTAATAGTTGTTCTGATAGTTGTTGTTGTTGATGATGTTTCTCTTATCCTCAAGCTTTCATTTGTGATTATTGGTTTCTTGCACAGAATATGTTTATTACTGATCCCATTAACCTCTTATGGCTATATTGGTGGTTGCTCCACTATAGGTATGTAATCCTCAGGCTTCGATCGGCAGTAAACATTTCCTTCAATCTTTTGGGGATCCACTGATGAAGGAACTTCCATAAGTTTCCGGTGTTTGGTATCATGTTTGGGCCATAAGACGGCTAATTCTGGAATCTCCTAATGTAAGTATTTAAGATCATTTCCTTTCTTACGGGCCAAGTTGTAAAATTACATCTTCTCATCTTCTTGACTTCAGTTCTGAGAGCAATACTTATTGGTTTAAAGAGCATTTTCAATTCGGTCCAAGTGATTTGATTGGCCATCTTGATTTATTCTATGGTTGAGATGTGTGAATTCCACCAGGGAAAGGGCTCATCGGTTAAGAGTTACCGGTAGCAAATGGCACTTTGTTTTTCCTCGGCACTGGTGCTACAAGAATATTACCGATCAGTCCGATCTATACCAGCGTATGAGGCTAACTACTCCTTCAGTACATTGAAGTAGAAAGGTTGATAGTTAATGAAACTCTTTATCGTTTCCTGTTTTTGCTACAGGAGTTCTAGTAGGTCATGGTGTTCCTGTTGGATTACTAGCACTTTGCCATTGTTGTCAGCTTGTGCTTCCAGAGTGTGGCAATTGCAATGCAATCAGTTGATGGATGGCAGCAAAGTTATTGCTGGTGTTTCCAAATGTGACGTCCTTTTGGGAGGCATTCTATCACATATTACAACACATGATAAGAATGATATCACAAGTTTTGAAAGGTAATACTTAAAAATGTGATGCTTAAAGAGTAATGCTTATTTTTGAATTTTAAGCACTTATAAGCATCTAGAGGTTATGGTATGATTCATAATGATGAAGACGGAGATAATGACGCATATGATGATGACGGAGATGATGATGTAAGAGAGATAAGTTGGTATTATGAAACAATAAGGTATGTAACAGGATTGCCTTTGTATTATCTCATAAACAACTTGCCTTTTTACTATACATAGTCAAGATTTGACAAGTGTTTTTATTTTATACCATTACATTTCGTAGCTAGGTTACAAGCTTCTAAACTAGTTTGATAGTTTAGTGATTTTGTGCCTGAGATGTCATCCTAAAGTCTCTGATCTGTTTGGTGAAGAGCTTGGATTTCTTCAATGATTTGTTCAAGATCAGAAATTCTAAAGTGAGCAAAAGCAATCTTATCCCTTTGCCCTAATTGCTTCCTTTGAAGTTTGATAATCTGAGAACGGACTCTCTTAAGTTCGGTCTTTAGTTTGTCACTATTTCTTTGTATGATCATTCTATTAATATGTCCTTCTTTGTCTTTAATGCGGTGAAAAGAGAGTTCTTCTATGTATTCTAAAATATCTTTGATTTGTCCTCATGATGCTTCAAGATGTATCCTTAATTGAACTTTTTCCTATCTCAAAATTTGTATGGACGTATAAACTGAGAAAGATGGTGAACCAAATCACTAGTTTCATTCCGAGATGATATTAGATAATGTTATTTGAGGGAAGAGATTGGGGATGGATTTGTTCTTTAGGTGTGTATAGTTTTCAGGAACAAAAGAAATATCAGGGATCATAATAGTGAGTGATGATGGTAATACCAGAGATAGAGTCAAAATAGCTGGTGGAGTAATGAGATCTGGTGGTGAAATATGTGATTCCTTAGAATAAAATGCTTGTACATCCTTTAAACAAGGATTATTGTAGAAATGTGAGATCACTGATGGGATTATATTAGAGTTTTCCTAAGGGAGGGGAGGTTAAAAGAATGCTTCCTGCTGAAGCTGGGAAAATATCTGATGAGAATGAAAGTATTGTTAAGAATATTCATAGAGGGAAAAAAGTATCTCTCATATCGGATGTAGAGTGGTTAGGTGAAGACATCGTTATATAAAAACCCAGTTGTAAAATAACATAGTTATTTATGGTAATAATATAGTATAATAGTTATGATATCTTTACATATGGATTCCGGAATGTAGTGGCACGGAGGACTTTGATGGCTGAAAAAGAAAATGTGGTTATAGTTAAGGTTTTGACCTTGTTCTCTATAACCATGGCTCTGATACCAATCTGTAACACCCCTATTTTTTACATATTTTTGCTAGCGGATAGTATCTTGGGGTATCATCTTCTTGGATATAACAATCCATAATAATAGAAATACGACTTAAAAGACGTTTGTTCAAAAGATACGTTATCTTTCATTTAAAATCCAGAGTTTTACAAAGGCAGGTACCCAAAATCTAGTTACATACAATGTGAAATGATAACTAGTTTTAGCCATCTTCATGTCCATGCACTCCGTGCCATATAATAAGTTGCTTAATCACTGAGAATAACATGCTATAAAAGTAAAACAATGGTTGAGTGAAATTCATAGTTTAAAATGTAATTGTTGAATACAAGTCATCTTAAGTAATTGTTATAAAAGCGTGTTTAATAATGCGTTTTAGTGTGTTATTGGGTTACATTGTTAGTACACCCGTTATGGTTATATAATTGCAACGAATCCATAATATCATGGGGAATATGTATTGCATATATAATGTTATGGTATATTTGTGGTTATGTTGTTCTTAAGCTCATGGCTCACAACTGTCTTGTGAGATATATATACCCAAATTGATGTGATATATAAGAGATAATAGCCCTCGGTTTGTGTAGGTAATTGCCATATACTTATGCCTATGTATAGTTCAAATTGTGTGTTTGGTTACCTATCCAGCTAACACAAACAGATTCGTCAATCCCGATAGATCTATCCACAATATTCGCGTTCACTCGTAAGTGATTAATGGTCCATGATAATGAGGGACTTTTGGCATATAGTGATTTAGACATTAATTGTAATGGTATATTAGGATAGCATATAGTCTGGAAAACACTTGTATTCATAATTTATAGCATGTATCCCCCTCACGGGTTTATGAAATATTAATGAGATTAAAAAGTGAGGCTTATGAACTCACTAAGTCTTTGAAAAGTAAATCACACTTTTATAAGTATACGATTTAGTATGTAAAAGAGTTTATAACAAGCATGTATCCCCCTCGCGGGTTTATAAAACATGTAAATAAGTAAAGGCGAGGTTATGAACTTCACCTGATAGGTGGTTGTAATAAATATTCCAAAATGAGCTGATGACCTTATCAATAATTTAAACAGGGAAGGTTGATATAGTAAACTGATTTGTAAACGCACCCATCACGCCAACCTGGATGGTTAATATGTCAAGTCTTAAAAGATTGTACTATAGAACTTTGGTTTTAAGATCATGAGTTAATTGGAAAGTTTGGAATTCTTGTGATTACCGTTGCGGGCATCATAATTCATAGGTCATTCAATAAACGTTTGAGGAGGAGCTAGGCACTTAAATTGTAACCCAACTACTAGTCAGATCGTTTAATACCAAGTTGAAACCTCTTAATATGAAGCTCCCTAGTATTGTGATATGATATAATCGGTTTTAAGCGTTTGATCAATATTGAATTATGAATAAAGACGGTTAAGCGTTAATTAAAGTTATGTCTTGTAATGTTTTAAACATGTTTTTATACTTTTTCAAAATGTTACATTTTAGACCCTTGAGAATGAAAAATGGCAAAATATACCCTCGGAGTTTGCACTTTTACAAGTTTGGTCCTTCTAGTTTAAATAGAATTGTACAAAGTAAAACCTTGTACTTTGGAATAGTGAATATTAGCCCTTTATAGTATAACTTGATAAAATGACATTTTCAGTACTTTTAGTTATAACTTTCAGAAAGTTACGATATTTATACCCTTGCTTGGATAATATTTACAAAAACACAAGTATGGAATGCTATGCCATGCTTATTTTAGTTTTTCTAATCGACCCCCTCCATTTTCTCTTGGTTATAGCTTATTAATATAAGCTAAAATATGAAGATTTAATGTAACGAAAGTTTAAAATAACGATTCATTAAGCTAGGAAGCAAAACAGGTTGAATTAGGGTTTTTAATCAAAAACACTTTGGTTTTTATTTCAAATTCTTTCAAAAACCAATAAAGTTGTTCCATTAAATGATAATATTTGATTTTAGATTATAACAAGAATCTTGAGCATTATAACTTTTAAGATCAATGATAAACATGAAATTAGGGTTTTTAGGGTTCGGTTTGGGATTTAAATGGCAAAACGCCTAGTTTTAGCCTTTGATTCTTGTAGCAAGATGTTTCAATTCATGATAATTAGAGTTTATAATATGAGTATAGAGCTAAATGATGGGCATGAACCTGGGTTTTGACCTTCAAGGATCAAAAATGGATGATATGGGTCAATTCGGGTAGTTTTTCCACTCGTACGCCTTTGTCTTTGATCTTGGGGCTTCAAATCTTCAAAGCTTCACTTGATTGTTGTTCTTAGATGTTCTTAGGATCATATGGAGCAGAGATTTTCTGCCATTATGGGTTATAGAAGAAGATGTGGGAAGTGTGCATTTGTAATGAGGGTTTGACCCCTTTTATATAGTCTGTTGCGAGCCTCTAGTAGGGACATGGAGAAGAGAGAGGTGTCATGAATCTGTTGTAGCTGAGTAGGGAGATCTAGATTGATGATATGGAGGTCTAGTGGTTGGTTAGAATAGGTGATGTGAATGATTGTTTGTGGTGGTGATGAGGCGCGGCATCAACTTAGGCTCCAAGGACGAGATGTGGCTTCATTTAGGACCAAGAGATGGAGGAAGTAGCATTGTAAGCTGCTTAAGAAGGTAAGTTGGTTAGTCATACGGTGCTTGGTTTCAAAGGAAACTTTTAAAATGGGTCAAATTGTAAGAAAAGAGGCCGCGAGTTCCATTAGGGCTCGGATTGAGTTTTCTTGCTTATAATTCAAGTACATTTGTGATTTATAATTCAAGTACATTTGTGATATAATGATATATATATATGTTCACAAGACTTGTATTAAGGATTAATAACAAGAATTGATAGGTGGTTTGGGTTTAAAATGGGTGAAAATAAGTAAACGGGTCGAATGTTCATATTAGGGCACGTTTGGGGTTTCTTGGATTTATTTTGTGTATAATTGAGATGAAATGATGAAATGATGATAGAATATGATTGGTATTGTTGTAAAATAAGTTATTACACTTATTTGGGTGTTGTTGAGACTTATAATGGAATAACAACTAAGGATAACGGGTCATAGTTTACTATTTAGCTTGGGTTGGGTTTTTAACTTCGGATTTCTTTGATAATTTCACTGAATGAGAATGAATATGGATTGTAAATGAAGTATATGACTTGCTTGTAACTTGTAATTGATAGATTGTACAAGATTCCTTAGGAAAACAGAGGTAAAACGGCTATTTGGACATCATGCAATAATGACTTGTACATTATGCTTTAAAGGACTTGTACCTTATTTTGGAGGGAAAGTATTATTCAAATGAGATGTTATATGACTTGTATATATGCTTTAGTAGCTTGTACATTCGCTTTAGATATTAACCTTTCATGGAATTAGGGTTTAGAGGCATACGATAACGGTTTAAAGCCCGTCTTGATATAACATTGCGAATGGTACATTATATGAGTAATGTACTTTGTAATAATGATATTAAGATATTGACTTGACATGTTATGATGTTTACTTGACATATATGAAGATAGGATTGCCATAGGTAGGTTGCGTGAGCTTGTCTACTTTAGTTATGCAAGTTAACTTGTATATTGAGATATTAGTAATGCAAGTAATGTAATAAAGCGAAAAATTTCCTCGTACAATTGTGATCAGTGTTTTAAAACCCGGGTTGACCCAACCGGTTGAACTGGTTGAACCGTGACCTGGTGGCTCGACCGGGTCGATTCAAAAACCGATTTTTAAAACATTGATTGTGATCATAATAAAATAAGTTGATTTTGCATTTGATGAAAATTCTGGGTTGTTATATTATTCAAGGTTTGAAAAGTTAGGGTTTCATTATATTTTTGGGGTTTTTGCAAGGGTTTAATCTTCTCTCTTTAGTTCTTATTTCACCATCTTGTTCTTCTCATTTGTAAGCTTATTCTTAAACCACCTCTTGATTCTTGATGTTATTCATGTTATATTGCATAGATCTATTATCATCTTGTGTTTGTGTCACTCTTTTGAAAATAAATAAGTTGGGTTCTAAAAGATTCATGAAGATGTTGTATTTTTGTGTTTAATATGTTATTATTATTAACCTAGAAAGATTAGTGAGTTAGTAGATTGATGGAGATAGGATTAGGTTAGTTATGAGTATGGTTTAGTTGTTGGAAGTAGTAGTGAATGGAGATAGGTTAGATTAGACCCTTTGGGAAGTTGTGGTGATTTTTGGCTAAGTTTTCTAAAAGAAATGTTTGCTGTCCAAAACAGTTCGTGTGCTAAAGGTACCTTAAAAATGTTTTGACAAGATAACCCTAATAATATGATAGCTTATGTCATTACGCAAATTTTGATATAAAGAACGCGAAAAACAAACTTATAACGAAGAAGTTATAGCCGATTTAAGTTTGGCGAAACATAAATACTTTTGACAGTTTTTACAATGTTTTCGGACATTCTGTCCAGTTTTCAAATTGAGGTTTTGACCCCTTTAGGGTCCGAATAGGCTAAAGTGTATAAAAGGAAACTTGTCCGGAATGATTTTTCCCTAAAATAAGTAACTTTTCTCGAGTCATGAAAGTTTATAACAAAGGAGATACGCTCGGTCAAAGTCGGTAAATTTCTAAAAATTATTAAGTACAAATATAGCTTATTGAAATATTATTTTGAGTTTTTGAGCATTTTCGGGTCCGTTTAAGCTATAAAAACCTTAGCGAATAATAGTGTATCACTTACATATTATTATGACGCGTTAGAAAACTTTATAAAACGATATTGCGTAAATGTTAGGAGTTACTATAAATGAAAACTAGGCGTTTAAGGTCACTAAGTGCGTTTAGACGTAAAATGGACTTAGCGAATATAATTAGACAACATTAACGTTCAAAATTTCTAAACTTTCTAAAATGGTAACTTTCTGAAATTAGTAATTTTTGGTTAAGTGTCGAAATATAACTAAAAACTCTATATTTATACTAAGTCACGTTTTGACTATTTAAACTAAGACACAAACACTTATGGATGATATTGACTTCTATAAAAATATGTATGCAACGTTTCGTTATCTCTTTCTTGCTCCTAAAGCGCGTCATTTAATTATGCCGCGGTTAGGATCACTTGGTTTCATTCTTCGTTCGTTGATTATCACTGTCTTGCTAAAGGTGAGTTCATAGCCTCACTTTTACTCGTTTTTACGAACTTACTCGTTTTGAAATATTGGGGTGAGAAACATTATTTGTTTTACAATTGGACACAAAAACTTTGTTTATATGTTTACTGTTATGCCTAAGTACCGTTAACCCACAACTGCCCTATCATGAACCATTAATTACATGCTGTAAGTGCGAGTGTTATAAATAGATCTATTTGAGTTTAATATCCCCTTCTGAGTTTGGTGATTCTTACTTGTATCGGAGTGCCGATCAAACAGACGTATAGCATGT